>CM073126.1:61898408-61900908 GCA_037039145.1 Fundulus diaphanus | reverse complement strand
TACTACTACTACTACTACTAATGATACTACTGCTGCTACTGCTACTACTACTGCTACTACAACAACTACTACTGCTGCTACTACTACTATTACTACTACTAATACAAAAACTACTACTACTAGTACTACTGATACTACTACTAATACTACTACTACTACTAAAAATTCCTTCAAATTCTTTAAAAACTGATACTACTACTACTACTGATACTACTACTACTACTACTACTACTACTGATACTACTACTATTACTACTACTAATACAACTACTACTACTAGTAGTACTACTGATACTACTACTACTACTACTACTACTACAAATTCCTTCAAATTCCTTCAAATTCTTTAAAAACTGATACTACTACTACTACTGATACTACTACTATTACTACTAATAATACAACTACTACTACTAGTAGTACTACTGATACTACTACTACTACTACTACAAATTCCTTCAAATTCTTCAAATTCCTTCAAATTCTTTACAAACTAATACTACTACTACTGATACTACTACTACTACTACTACTAATACTAGTACTAGTACTACTACTACTACTACAAGTTACTTCAAATTGTTCAAATTCTTCAAATTTTTCAAATTCTTCAATGTTTTTCAGCTATATTTTCTCTTCTGCATGGATCTTCTGCATCTTCTCCTCAAATCATTCTGCAGATTAGCATTCTCACTCGCTGTTGCGTAGGAACAGCTTTTTCTAGTCAGTGAGAATGCTATACAGCATTCTCACTTATTTTCCTGTTTTTCTTTATTATCAGTGAGAATGCTATACAGCATTCTCACTTATTGTTTTCCTGTTTTTCTTTATTATTATTATTATTATTATTCCGTCGGCGTCTAACTACTCCCGCATACTTCAACCAATTTCAACAATTTTGGTGTCAAAACGTTCGGCTCGTTCCCGGCATGCCTGCTATATCTCATGGTTATGCTAACTTTTATACTTTTTAAAATATTTCACTTTTTGTGCGTTTTTGGTTGCTCCCATTGAAATCAATGCAAAATCCTTCAAATTCTTCAAATTTTTTATATTCCTTCAAATTCCTTCAAATTCTTGTAATCATTCTTATTATTCAAATTGTTCAAATGGTTCAAATGGTTCAAATCTTTCAGATTTTTCAAATTTTTTCAAATTTTTCAATTTTTTTCAAATTTTTCAAATTTTTCAAATACTTCAAATTCTTCAAATTCTTCAAATTCTTCAAATTTTTCAAATTCCTTCTGATTCTTCTGATACAACTGATATTAATACTACTACTACAACAGATACTACTCTTACTACTACTACTACTACTACTACTGATACTACTACTACTGATACTACTACTACTACTACTGATACTACTACCACTACTACTACTACTAATGCCACTACTGCTTCTACTACTGATGCTACTGCTGATACTACAACAACTACTACTGATACTACTACTATTACTACTACTACTACTACTAGTAGTAGTACTACTGATACTACTACTACTACTACAAATTCCTTCAAATTCCTTCAAATTCTTTAAAAACTGATACTACTACTACTACTGATACTACTCCTACTACTACTGATACTTCTACTACTACTACTGATACTACTGATAATACTACTACTACTGATACTACTACTACTACTACTACTGATACTACTACTACTACTAATGATACTACTAATGATACTATTGCTGCTACTGCTACCACTACTGCTACTACAACTACTACTGCTACTACTACTATTACTACTACTACTACTACTACTACTACTATTACTACTACTACAAATGACTTCAAATTGTTCAAATTCTTCAAATTTTTCAAATTCTTCAATGTTTTTCAGGTATTTTTTCTCTTCTGCATGGATCTTCTGCACCTTCTCTTCAAATCATTCTGCAAATTAGCATTCTCACTCGCTGTTGCGTAGGAACAGCTTTTTCTAGTTATTATTATTATTCCGTCGGCGTCTAACTACTCCCGCATACTTCAACCAATTTCAACAATTTTGGTGTCAAAACGTTCGGCTCGTTCCCGGCATGCCTGCTATATCTCATGGTTATGCTAACTTTTATACTTTTTAAAATATTTCACTTTTTGTGCGTTTTTGGTTGCTCCCATTGAAATCAATGCAAAATCCTTCAAATTCTTCAAATTTTTCATATTCCTTCAAATTCCTTCAAATTCTTGTAATCATTCTTATTATTCAAATTGTTCAAATGGTTCAAATGGTTCAAATCTTTCAGATTTTTCAAATTTTTTCAAATTTTTCAATTTTTTTCAAATTTTTCAAATTTTTCAAATACTTCAAATTCTTCAAATTTTTCAAATTCTTCAAATTTTTCAAATTCCTTCTAATTCTTCTGATACAACTGATATTAATACTACTACTACAACAGATACTACTCTTACTACTACTACTACTACTACTACTGATACTACTACTACTGATACTACTACTACTACTACTGATACTACTACCACTACTACTA
>CM073126.1:61608408-61895908 GCA_037039145.1 Fundulus diaphanus | reverse complement strand
TACTACTACTACTACTACTACTACTGATACTAGTACTACTACTACTACTACTACTACAAGTTACTTCAAATTGTTCAAATTCTTCAAATTTTTCAAATTCTTCAATGTTTTTCAGCTATTTTTTCTCTTCTGCATGGATCTTCTGCATCTTCTCCTCAAATCATTCTGCAGATTAGCATTCTCACTCGCTGTTGCGTAGGAACAGCTTTTTCTAGTTATTATTATCAGTGAGAATGCTATACAGCATTCTCACTTATTGTTTTCCTGTTTTTCTTTATTATTATTATTATTATTATTATTCCGTCGGCGTGTAACTACTCCCACATACTTCAACCGATTTCAACAATTTTGGTGTCAAAACGTTCAGCTCCTTCCCGACATTCCTGCTATATCTCATCATTATTCTAACTTTAATACTTTTTAAAATATTTGTACTTTTTGTGCGTACTTTTTTCCCATTGAAATGAATGCAAATTCCTTCAAATTCTTCAAATTTTTCATATTCCTTCAAATTCTTTTAATCATTCTTATTGTTCAAATTGTTCAAGAGGTTCAAATGGTTCAAATCTTTCAAATTTTTCACATTTTTTCGACTTTTCCAATTTTTTTCAAATTTTTCAAATACTTCAAGTACTTCAAATTCTTAAAATTGTTCAAATTCTTAAAATTTTTCAAATTCCTTCTAATTCTTCTGATACAACTGATATTAATACAACTACAACAGATACTACTCCTACTACTACTACTACAACTGATACTACTACTTCTGATACTACTACTACTGATACTACTACCACTACTACTACTACTAATGATACTACTGCTGCTACTGCTACTACTACTGATGCTACTGCTGATACTACAACAACTACTACTGATACTACTACTATTACTACTACTACTACTACTAGTACTACTGATACTACTATTACTACTACTACTACTACTACTACTACAAATTCCTTCAAATTCCTTCAAATTCTTTAAAAACTGATACTACTACTACTACTGATACTCCTACTACTACTGATACTTCTACTACTCCTACTGATACTACTACTACTACTACTACTACTACTACTAATGATACTATTGCTGCTACTGCTACCACTACTGCTACTACAACTACTACTGCTACTACTACTATTATTACTACTAATACAACTACTACTACAACTACTACTAGTACTACTGATACTACTACTAATACTACTACTACTACTGATACTACTACTACTACTACTACTGATACTACTACTATTACTACTACTAATACAACTACTACTACTACTAGTACTACTGATACTACTACTACTACTACTACTACAAATTCTTCAAATTCTTTAAAAACTGATACTACTACTACTACTGATACTACTAGTACTACTACTGATACTACTACTATTACTACTAATAATACAACTATTACAACTACTAGTACTACTGATACTACTACTACTACTACAAATTCCTTCAAATTCTTCAAATTCCTTCAAATTCTTTAAAAACTAATACTACTACTACTGATACTACTACTACTACTACTGCTACTACTGATACTACTGATACTACTACTACTGATACTACTACTACTACTACTACTACTACTACTACTACTACTACTACAAATGACTTCAAATTGTTCAAATTCTTCAAATTTTTCAAATTCTTCAATGTTTTTCAGCTATTTTTTCTCTTCTGCATGGATCTTCTGCACCTTCTCTTCAAATCATTCTGCAGATTAGCATTCTCACTCGCTGTTGCGTAGGAACAGCTTTTTCTAGTTATTATTATTATTCCGTCGGCGTGTAACTACTCCCACATACTTCAACCGATTTCAACAATTTTGGTGTCAAAACGTTCAGCTCCTTCCCGACATTCCTGCTATATCTCATCATTATTCTAACTTTAATACTTTTTAAAATATTTGTACTTTTTGTGCGTACTTTTTTCCCATTGAAATGAATGCAAATTCCTTCAAATTCTTCAAATTTTTCATATTCCTTCAAATTCCTTCAAATTCTTGTAATCATTCTTATTGTTCAAATTGTTCAAATTGTTCAAATGGTTCAAATCTTTCAGATTTTTCAAATTTTTTCATATTTTTCAAATTTTTTCAAATTTTTCAAATACTTCAAATACTTCAAATTCTTCAAATTTGTCAAATTCTTCAAATTCTTCAAATTCCTTCAAATTCTTTAAAAACTGATACTACTAATACTGATACTACTCCTACTACTACTGATACTACTACTACTACTGGTACTACTACTACTATTACTAATGATACTACTGCTGCTACTACAACTACTACTAATACAACTACTACTACTACTATTACTACTGATACTACTACTACTACTACTACTATTACTACAAATTCATTCAAATTCTTTAAAAACTGATACTACTACTACTACTGATACTACTACTACTACTACTACTGATACTACTACTATTACTACTACTAATACAACTACTACTACTAGTAGTACTACTGATACTACTACTACTACTACTACTACTACTACAAATTCCTTCAAATTCCTTCAAATTCTTTAAAAACTGATACTACTACTACTACTGATACTACTACTATTACTACTAATAATACAACTACTACTACTAGTAGTACTACTGATACTACTACTACTACTACTACAAATTCCTTCAAATTCTTCAAATTCCTTCAAATTCTTTACAAACTAATACTACTACTACTGATACTACTACTACTACTGCTACTACTACTACTACTACTACTACTACTACTACTACTACTGATACTAGTACTAGTACTACTACTACTACTACAAGTTACTTCAAATTGTTCAAATTCTTCAAATTTTTCAAATTCTTCAATGTTTTTCAGCTATTTTTTCTCTTCTGCATGGATCTTCTGCATCTTCTCCTCAAATCATTCTGCAGATTAGCATTCTCACTTGCTGTTGCGTAGGAACAGCTTTTTCTAGTTATCAGTGAGAATGCTATACAGCATTCTCACTTATTGTTTTCCTGTTTTTCTTTATCAGTGAGAATGCTATACAGCATTCTCACTTATTGTTTTCCTGTTTTTCTTTATTATTATTATTATTATTATTCCGTCGGCGTCTAACTACTCCCGCATACTTCAACCAATTTCAACAATTTTGGTGTCAAAACGTTCGGCTCGTTCCCGGCATGCCTGCTATATCTCATGGTTATGCTAACTTTTATACTTTTTAAAATATTTCACTTTTTGTGCGTTTTTGGTTGCTCCCATTGAAATCAATGCAAAATCCTTCAAATTCTTCAAATTTTTCATATTCCTTTAAATTCCTTCAAATTCTTGTAATCATTCTTATTATTCAAATTGTTCAAATGGTTCAAATGGTTCAAATCTTTCAGATTTTTCAAATTTTTTCAAATTTTTCAATTTTTTTCAAATTTTTCAAATATTTCAAATACTTCAAATTCTTCAAATTTTTCAAATTCTTCAAATTTTTCAAATTCCTTCTAATTCTTCTGATACAACTGATATTAATACTACTACTACAACAGATACTACTCTTACTACTACTACTACTACTACTACTGATACTACTACTACTGATACTACTACTACTACTACTACTGATACTACTACCACTACTACTACTACTAATGCCACTACTGCTTCTACTACTAATGCTACTGCTGATACTACAACAACTACTACTGATACTACTACTATTACTACTCCTACTAGTACTACTACTACTATTAGTACTACTGATACTACTACTACTACTACTACAAATTCCTTCAAATTCTTCAAATTCCTTCAAATTCTTTAAAAACTGATACTACTACTACTACTGATACTACTCCTACTACTACTGATACTTCTACTACTACTACTGATACTACTGATAATACTACTACTACTGATACTACTACTACTACTACTGATACTACTACTACTACTAATGATACTACTAATGATACTACTGCTGCTACTGCTACTACAACAACTACTACTGCTACTACTACTATTACTACTACTAATACAACTACTACTAGTAGTACTACTGATACTACTACTACTACTACTACTACTACAAATTCCTTCAAATTCTTTAAAAACTGATACTACTACTACTACTACTGATACTACTACTACTACTACTACTGATACAACTACTATTACTACTACTATTACAACTACTACTACTACTAGTACTACTGATACTACTACTACTACTACTACTACTACAAGTTCCTTCAAATTCCTTCAAATTCTTTAAAAACTGATACTACTACTACTAGTAGTGATATTACTACTACTACTACTGATACTACTACTATTACTACTAATAATACAACTACTACTACTACTACTACTACTGATACTACTACTACTACAAATTCCTTCAAATTCTTCAAATACCTTCAAATTCCTTCAAATTCTTTAAAAACTAATACTACTACTACTGATACTACTGATACTACTACTACTACTACTACTACTACTGATACTACTACTACTAGTACTACTGATACTACTACTACTACTACAAATACCTTCAAATTCCTTCAAATTCTTTAAAAACTAATACTACTACTACTGATACTACTACTACAACAAATTACTTCAAATTGTTCAAATTTTTAAATTTTTTTAAATTCTTCAATGTTTTTCAGCTATTTGTTTTCTTCGGCATGGATCTTCTGCATCTTCTCCTCAAATCATTTTGCAGATTAGCATTCTCACTCGCTGTTGCGCAGGAACAGCTTTTTCTAGTCAGTGAGAATGCTATACAGCATTCTCACTTATTGTTTTCCTGTTTTTCTTTATTATCAGTGAGAATGCTATACAGCATTCTCACTTATTGTTTTCCTGTTTTTCTTTATTATTATTATTATTATTATCAGTGAGAATGCTATACAGCATTCTCACTTATTGTTTTCCTGTTTTTCTTTATTATTATTATTATTATTATTATTATTATTATTATTATTATTCCGTCGGCGTGTAACTACTCCCACATACTTCAACCGATTTCAACAATTTTGGTGTCAAAACGTTCAGCTCCTTCCCGACATTCCTGCTATATCTCATCATTATTCTAACTTTAATACTTTTTAAAATATTTGTACTTTTTGTGCGTACTTTTTTCCCATTGAAATGAATGCAAATTCCTTCAAATTCTTCAAATTTTTCATATTCCTTCAAATTCCTTCAAATTCTTTTAATCATTCTTATTGTTCAAATTGTTCAAGAGGTTCAAATGGTTCAAATCTTTCAAATTTTTCACATTTTTTCGACTTTTCCAATTTTTTTCAAATTTTTCAAATACTTCAAGTACTTCAAATTCTTAAAATTTTTCAAATTCTTAACATTTTTCAAATTCCTTCTAATTCTTCTGATACAACTGATATTAATACAACTACAACAGATACTACTCCTACTACTACTACTCCTACTACTACTACTACAACTGATACTACTACTTCTGATACTACTACTACTGATACTACTACCACTACTACTACTACTAATGATACTACTGCTGCTACTGCTACTACTACTGATGCTACTGCTGATACTACAACAACTACTACTGATACTACTACTATTACTACTACTACTACTACTAGTACTACTGATACTACTACTACTACTACTACTACTACAAATTCCTTCAAATTCCTTCAAATTCTTTAAAAACTGATACTACTACTACTACTGATACTTCTACTACTCCTACTGACACTTCTACTACTCCTACTGATACTACTACTACTACTACTACTACTACAACTACTACTACTACTACTACTACTGATACTACTACTACTACTACTACTACTACTACTACTACTACTACTACTACTAATGATACTATTGCTGCTACTGCTACCACTACTGCTACTACAACTACTACTGCTACTACTACTATTATTACTACTAATACAACTACTACTACTACTACTACTAGTACTACTGATACTACTACTAATACTACTACTACTACAAATTCCTTCAAATTCTTTAAAAACTGATACTACTACTACTACTGATACTACTACTACTACTACTACTGATACTACTACTATTACTACTACTAATACAACTACTACTACTACTAGTACTACTGATACTACTACTACTACTACAAATTCCTTCAAATCCTTCAAATTCCTTCAAATTCTTTAAAAACTAATACTACTACTACTGATACTACTACTACTACTACTGCTACTACTGATACTACTGATACTACTACTACTGATACTACTACTACTACTACTACTACTACTACTACTACAAATGACTTCAAATTGTTCAAATTCTTCAAATTTTTCAAATTCTTCAATGTTTTTCAGCTATTTTTTCTCTTCTGCATGGATCTTCTGCACCTTCTCTTCAAATCATTCTGCAGATTAGCATTCTCACTCGCTGTTGCGTAGGAACAGCTTTTTCTAGTTATTATTATTATTATTATTATTCCGTCGGCGTGTAACTACTCCCACATACTTCAACCGATTTCAACAATTTTGGTGTCAAAACGTTCAGCTCCTTCCCGACATTCCTGCTATATCTCATCATTATTCTAACTTTAATACTTTTTAAAATATTTGTACTTTTTGTGCGTACTTTTTTCCCATTGAAATGAATGCAAATTCCTTCAAATTCTTCAATTTTTTCATATTCCTTCAAATTCCTTCAAATTCTTTTAATCATTCTTATTGTTCAAATTGTTCAAATGGTTCAAATCTTTCAGATTTTTCAAATTTTTTCATATTTTTCAAATTTTTTCAAATTTTTCAAATACTTCAAATACTTCAAATTCTTCAAATTTTTCAAATTCTTCAAATTTTTCAAATTCCTTCTAATTCTTCTGATACAACTGATATTAATACTACAACTACAACAGATACTACTCTTACTACTACTACTACTACTACAACTGATACTACTACTACTGATACTACTACTACTACTACTGATACTACTACCACTACTACTACTACTAATGATACTACTGCTGCTACTGCTACTACTACTGATGCTACTGCTGATGCTACAACTACTACTGATACTACTACTATTACTACTACTACTACTAGTACTACTGATACTACTACTACTACTACCACTACTACTACTACTACTACTACTACAAATTCCTTTAAATTCTGCAAATTCCTTCAAATTCTTTAAAAACTGATACTACTACTACTACTGATACTACTCCTACTACTACTGATACTTCTACTACTACTACTGATACTACTACTACTACTACTACTGATACTACTACTACTACTGATACTACTACTACTAATGATACTACTGCCGCTACTGCTACTACTACTGATACTACTATTACTACTACTGATACTACTACTATTACTACTACTAATACAACTACTACTACTACTAGTACTACTGATACTACTACTACTACTACTACTACTACAAATTCCTTCAAATTCCTTCAAATTCTTTAAAAACTGATACTGCTACTACTACTGATATTACTACTAATACTACTGATACTACTACTATTACTACTAATAATACAACTACTACTACTACTAGTACTACTGATACTACTACTACTACTACTACTACAAATTCCTTCAAATTCCTTCAAATTCTTTAAAAACTACTACTACTACTACTGATACTACTACTACTGCTACTATTGATACTACTGATACTACTACTACTACTACTGATACTACTACTACTACTACTACTACAAATTACTTCAAATTGTTCAAATTCTTCAAATTTTTCAAATTCTTTAATATTTTTCAGCTATTTTTTCTCTTCTGCATGGATCTTCTGCATCTTTTCCTCAAATCATTCTGCAGATTAGCATTCTCACTCGCTGTTGCGTAGGAACAGCTTTTTCTAGTTATTATTATTATTATTATTATCAGTGAGAATGCTATACAGCATTCTCACTTATTGTTTTCCTGTTTTTCTTTATTATTATTATTATTATTATTATTATTATTATTATTCCGTCGGCGTGTAACTACTCCCACATACTTCAACCGATTTCAACAATTTTGGTGTCAAAACGTTCAGCTCCTTCCCGACATTCCTGCTATATCTCATCATTATTCTAACTTTAATACTTTTTAAAATATTTGTACTTTTTGTGCGTACTTTTTTCCCATTGAAATGAATGCAAATTCCTTCAAATTCTTCAAATTTTTGATATTCCTTCAAATTCCTTCAAATTATTTTAATCATTCTTATTGTTCAAATTGTTCAAATGGTTCAAATGGTTCAAATCTTTCAGATTTTTCAAATTTTTTCATATTTTTCAAATTTTTTCAAATTTTTCAAATACTTCAAATTCTTCAAATTTGTCAAATTCTTCAAATTTTTCAAATTCCTTCTAATTCTCCTGATACAACTGATATTAATACTACAACTACAACAGATACTACTCCTACTACTACTACTACTACAACTGATACTACTACTACTGATACTACTACTACTACTACTGATACTACTACCACTACTACTACTACTAATGATACTACTGCTGCTACTGCTACTACTACTGATGCTACTGCTGGTACTACAACTACTACTGATACTACTACTATTACTACTACTACTACTACTACTACTAGTACTACTGATACTACTACTACTACTACTACTACTACTACTACAAATTCCTTTAAATTCTGCAAATTCCTTCAAATTCTTTAAAAACTGATACTACTACTACTACTGATACTACTCCTACTACTACTGATACTTCTACTACTACTACTGATACTACTACTACTACTACTACTACTACTGATACTACTACTACTACTGATACTACTACTACTAATGATACTACTGCTGCTACTACTACTACTGATACTACTACTACTACTATTACTACTACTAATACAACTACTACTACTACTAGTACTACTGATACTACTACTACTACTACTACTACAAATTCCTTCAAATTCCTTCAAATTCTTTAAAAACTGATACTGCTACTACTACTGATATTACTATTACTACTACTAATACAACTACTACTACTACTAGTACTACTGATACTACTACTACTACTACTACAAATTCCTTCAAATTCTTCAAATACCTTCAAATTCCTTCAAATTCTTTAAAAACTACTACTGCTACTACTGATACTACTACTACTGATGCTACTGCTGGTACTACAACTATTACTGATACTACTACTACTGATGCTACTGCTGGTACTACAACTACTACTACTACTACTACTAGTACTACTGATACTACTACTACTACTACTACTACAAATTCCTTTAAATTCTGCAAATTCCTTCAAATTCTTTAAAAACTGATACTACTACTACTACTGATACTACTCCTACTACTACTGATACTTCTACTACTACTGATACTTCTACTACTACTACTGATACTACTACTACTACTACTGATACTACTACTACTACTACTAATGATACTACTGCTGCTACTACTACTACTAATGATACTACTGCTGCTACTACTACTACTGATACTACTACTACTACTATTACTACTACTAATACAACTACTACTACTACTAGTACTACTGATACTACTACTACTACTACTACTACAAATTCCTTCAAATTCCTTCAAATTCTTTAAAAACTGATACTGCTACTACTACTGATATTACTACTAATACTACTGATACTACTACTATTACTACGAATAATACAACTACTACTACTACTAGTACTACTGATACTACTACTACTACTACTACTACAAATTCCTTCAAATTCTTTAAAAACTACTACTGCTACTACTGATACTACTACTACTACTGCTACTACTGATACTACTGATACTACTACTACTACTACTGATACTACTACTACTACTGCTACTACTGATACTACTACTACTACTACTGATACTACTACTACTACAAATTACTTCAAATTGTTCAAATTCTTCAAATTTGTCAAATTCTTTAATATTTTTCAGCTATTTTTTCTCTTCTGCATGGATCTTCTGCATCTTCTCAAATCATTCTGCAGATTAGCATTCTCACTCGCTGTTGCGTAGGAACAGCTTTTTCTAGTTATTATTATTATTATTATTATTATTCCGTCGGCGTGTAACTACTCCCACATACTTCAACCGATTTCAACAATTTTGGTGTCAAAACGTTCAGCTCCTTCCCGACATTCCTGCTATATCTCATCATTATTCTAACTTTAATACTTTTTAAAATATTTGTACTTTTTGTGCGTACTTTTTTCCCATTGAAATGAATGCAAATTCCTTCAAATTCTTCAAATTTTTCATATTCCTTCAAATTCCTTCAAATTCTTTTAATCATTCTTATTGTTCAAATTGTTCAAATGGTTCAAATCTTTCAGATTTTTCAAATTTTTTCATATTTTTCAAATTTTTTCAAATTTTTCAAATACTTCAAATACTTCAAATTCTTCAAATTTTTCAAATTCTTCAAATTTTTCAAATTCCTTCTAATTCTTCTGATACAACTGATATTAATACTACAACTACAACAGATACTACTCTTACTACTACTACTACTACTACAACTGATACTACTACTACTGATACTACTACTACTACTACTGATACTACTACCACTACTACTACTACTAATGATACTACTGCTGCTACTGCTACTACTACTGATGCTACTGCTGATGCTACAACTACTACTGATACTACTACTATTACTACTACTACTACTAGTACTACTGATACTACTACTACTACTACCACTACTACTACTACTACTACTACTACAAATTCCTTTAAATTCTGCAAATTCCTTCAAATTCTTTAAAAACTGATACTACTACTACTACTGATACTACTCCTACTACTACTGATACTTCTACTACTACTACTGATACTACTACTACTACTACTACTGATACTACTACTACTAATGATACTACTGCCGCTACTGCTACTACTACTGATACTACTATTACTACTACTGATACTACTACTATTACTACTACTAATACAACTACTACTACTACTAGTACTACTGATACTACTACTACTACTACTACTACTACAAATTCCTTCAAATTCCTTCAAATTCTTTAAAAACTGATACTGCTACTACTACTGATATTACTACTAATACTACTGATACTACTACTATTACTACTAATAATACAACTACTACTACTACTAGTACTACTGATACTACTACTACTACTACTACAAATTCCTTCAAATTCTTCAAATACCTTCAAATTCCTTCAAATTCTTTAAAAACTACTACTACTACTACTGATACTACTACTACTGCTACTATTGATACTACTGATACTACTACTACTACTACTGATACTACTGATACTACTACTACTACTACTGATACTACTACTACTACTACTACTACAAATTACTTCAAATTGTTCAAATTCTTCAAATTTTTCAAATTCTTTAATATTTTTCAGCTATTTTTTCTCTTCTGCACGGATCTTCTGCATCTTTTCCTCAAATCATTCTGCAGATTAGCATTCTCACTCGCTGTTGCGTAGGAACAGCTTTTTCTAGTTATTATTATTATTATTATTATTCCGTCGGCGTGTAACTACTCCCACATACTTCAACCGATTTCAACAATTTTGGTGTCAAAATGTTCAGCTCCTTCCCGACATTCCTGCTATATCTCATCATTATTCTAACTTTAATACTTTTTAAAATATTTGTACTTTTTGTGCGTACTTTTTTCCCATTGAAATGAATGCAAATTCCTTCAAATTCTTCAAATTTTTGATATTCCTTCAAATTCCTTCAAATTCTTTTAATCATTCTTATTGTTCAAATTGTTCAAATTGTTCAAATGGTTCAAATCTTTCAGATTTTTCAAATTTTTTCATATTTTTCAAATTTTTTCAAATTTTTCAAATACTTCAAATACTTCAAATTCTTCAAATTTGTCAAATTCTTCAAATTTTTCAAATTCCTTCTAATTCTCCTGATACAACTGATATTAATACTACAACTACAACAGATACTACTCCTACTACTACTACTACTACAACTGATACTACTACAACTGATACTACTACTACTGATACTACTACTACTACTACTGATACTACTACCACTACTACTACTACTAATGATACTACTGCTGCTACTGCTACTACTACTGATGCTACTGCTGGTACTACAACTACTACTGATACTACTACTATTACTACTACTACTACTACTACTAGTACTACTGATACTACTACTACTACTACTACTACAAATTCATTTAAATTCTGCAAATTCCTTCAAATTATTTAAAAACTGATACTACTACTACTACTGATACTACTACTACTACTACTGATACTTCTACTACTACTACTGATACTACTACTACTACTACTACTACTGATACTACTACTACTAATGATACTACTGCTGCTACTACTACTACTGATACTACTACTACTACTATTACTACTACTAATACAACTACTACTACTACTAGTACTACTGATACTACTACTACTACTACTACTACAAATTCCTTCAAATTCCTTCAAATTCTTTAAAAACTGATACTGCTACTACTACTGATATTACTACTAATACTATTGATACTACTACTATTACTACTAATAATACAACTACTACTACTACTAGTACTACTGATACTACTACTACTACTACTACAAATTCCTTCAAATTCTTCAAATACCTTCAAATTCCTTCAAATTCTTTAAAAACTACTACTACTACTACTACTACTGATACTACTACTACTACTACTGCTACTACTGATACTACTGATACTACTACTACTACTACTGATACTACTACTACTACTACTACAAATTACTTCAAATTGTTCAAATTCTTCAAATTTTTCAAATTCTTTAATATTTTTCAGCTATTTTTTCTCTTCTGCATGGATCTTCTGCATCTTCTCCTCAAATCATTCTGCAGATTAGCATTCTCACTCGCTGTTGCGTAGGAACAGCTTTTTCTAGTTATTATTATTATTATTATTCCGTCGGCGTGTAACTACTCCCACATACTTCAACCGATTTCAACAATTTTGGTGTCAAAACGTTCAGCTCCTTCCCGACATTCCTGCTATATCTCATCATTATTCTAACTTTAATACTTTTTAAAATATTTGTACTTTTTGTGTGTACTTTTTTCCCATTGAAATGAATGCAAATTCCTTCAAATTCTTCAAATTTTTCATATTCCTTCAAATTCCTTCAAATTCTTGTAATCATTCTTATTGTTCAAATTGTTCAAATGGTTCAAATGGTTCAAATCTTTCAGATTTTTCAATTTTTTTCAAATTTTTCAAATTTTTTCAAATTTTTCAAATACTTCAAATTCTTCATATTTTTCAAATTCCTTCTAATTCTTCTGATACAACTGATATTAATACTACAACTACAACAGATACTACTCCTCCTCCTACTACTACTACTACAACTGATACTACTACTACTCCTACTACTACTACTACTACTACAACTGATACTACTACTACTGATACTACTACTACTACTACTGATACTACTACCACTACTAGTACTACTAATGATACTACTGCTGCTACTGCTACTACTACTGATGCTACTGCTGATACTACAACAACTACTACTGATACTACTACTATTACTACTACTACTCCTACTAGTACTACTGATACTACTACTAGTACTACTACTACTACTACTACAAATTCCTTCAAATTCTTCAAATTCCTTGAAATTCTTTAAAAACTGATACAACTACTACTACTGATACTACTCCTACTACTACTGATACTTCTACTACTACTACTGATACTTCTACTACTACTACTGATACTACTACTACTACTACTACTAATGATACTACTGCTGCTACTGCTACTACTACTCATGCTACTGCTGATACTACAACAACTACTACTGATACTACTACTATTACTACTACTACTACTACTACTACTACTACTACTAGTACTACTGATACTACTACTACTACTACTACTACAAATTCCTTCAAATTCTTCAAATTCCTTCAAATTCTTTAAAAACTGATACTACTAATACTGATACTACTCCTACTACTACTGATACTACTACTACTACTGATACTACTACTACTATTACTAATGATACTACTGCTGCTACTACAACTACTACTAATACAACTACTACTACTACTATTACTACTGATACTACTACTACTACTACTACTATTACTACAAATTCATTCAAATTCTTTAAAAACTGATACTACTAGTACTACTGATACTACTACTGATACTACTACTACTACTACTACTATTACTACTACTAATACAACTTCTACTACTACTAGTACTACTAATACTACTACTACTACTACAAATTCCTTCAAATTCTTTAAAAACTGATACTACTACTACTACTGATACTACTACTACTACTACTACTACTACTACTACTGATACTACTACTACTATTACTAATGATACTACTGCTGCTACTACAACAACTACTACTAATACAACTACTACTACTACTAGTACTACTGATAATACTACTACTACTATTACTACAAATTCCTTCAAAGTCTTTAAAAACTGATACTACTACTACTACTGATACTACTACTATTACTACTAATAATACAACAACAACTACTACTACTAGTACTACTGATACAACTACTACTACTACTACTACTACAAATTCCTTCAAATTCCTCAAATTCCTTCAAATTCCTTAAAAACTGATACTACTACTACTGATACTACTACTACTACTGCTACTACTGATACTACTACTACTACTACTACTGATACTACTGATACTACTACTACTACTACTACTGATAGTACTTCTACTACTACTACTACTACTGATAGTACTTCTACTACTACTACTACTACTACAAATTACTTCAAATTGTTCAAATTGTTCAAATTTTTCTAATTCTTCAATGTTTTTTAGCAATTTTTTCTCTTCTGCATTGATCTTCTGCATCTTCTCCTCAAATCATTCTGCAGATTAGCATTCTCACTCGCTGTTGCGTAGGAACAGCTTTTTCTAGTTATCAGTGAGAATGCTATACAGCATTCTCACTTATTGTTTTCCTGTTTTTCTTTATTATTATTATTATTATTCCGTCGGCGTCTAACTACTCCCGCATACTTCAACCAATTTCAACAATTTTGGTGTCAAAACGTTCGGCTCGTTCCCGGCATGCCTGCTATATCTCATAGTTATGCTAACTTTTATACTTTTTAAAATATTTCACTTTTTGTGTGTTTTTGGTTGCTCCCATTGAAATCAATGCAAAATCCTTCAAATTCTTCAAATTTTTCATATTCCTTCAAATTCTTTCAAATTCTTCTTATTGTTGAAATTGTTCAAATGGTTCAAATGGTTCAAATCTTTCAGATTTTTCAAATCTTTCAGATTTTTCAAATTTTTTCAAATTTTTCAATTTTTTTCAAATTTTTCAAATTTTTCAAATACTTCAAATTTTTCAAATTCTTCAAATTTTCTAATTCCTTCTAATTCTTCTGATACAACTGATATTAATACTACTACTACAACAGATACTACTCTTACTACTACTACTACTACTACTACTACTACTGATACTACTACTACTGATACTACTACTACTACTACTACTGATACTACTACCACTACTACTACTACTAATGCCACTACTGCTTCTACTACTGATGCTACTGATGATACTACAACAACTACTACTGATACTACTACTATTACTACTACTACTACTACTACTACTAGTACTACTGATACTACTACTACTACTACTACTACTACTACAAATTCCTTCAAATTCTTCAAATTCCTTCAAATTCTTTAAAAACTGATACTACTACTACTACTGATACTACTCCTACTACTACTGATACTTCTACTACTACTACTGATACTACTGATAATACTACTACTACTGATACTACTACTACTACTACTGATACTACTACTACTACTAATGATACTACTAATGATACTACTGCTGCTACTGCTACTACAACAACTACTACTGCTACTACTACTATTACTACTACTAATACAACTACTACTACTAGTACTACTGATACTACTACTACTACTACTACAAATTCCTTCAAATTCTTTAAAAACTGATACTACTACTACTACTGATACTACTACTACTACTACTGATACTACTACTATTACTACTACTATTACAACTACTACTACTACTAGTACTACTGATACTACTACTACTACTACAAGTTCCTTCAAATTCCTTCAAATTCTTTAAAAACTGATACTACTACTACTACTAGTGATATTACTACTACTACTACTGATACTACTACTATTACTACTAATAATACAACTACTACTACTACTACTACTACTACTGATACTACTACTACTACAAATTCCTTCAAATTCTTCAAATACCTTCAAATTCCTTCAAATTGTTTAAAAACTAATACTACTACTACTAGTACTACTGATACTACTACTACTACTACAAATACCTTCAAATTCCTTCAAATTCTTTAAAAACTAATACTACTACTACTGATACAACTACTACTACAAATTACTTCAAATTGTTCAAATATTTCAATTTTTTTAAATTCTTCAATGTTTTTCAGCTATTTGTTTTCTTCGGCATGGATCTTCTGCATCTTCTCCTCAAATCATTTTGCAGATTAGCATTCTCACTCGCTGTTGCGTAGGAACAGCTTTTTCTAGTTATTATTATTATTCCGTCTGCGTGTAACTACTCCCACATACTTCAACCGATTTCAACAATTTTGGTGTCAAAACGTTCAGCTCCTTCCCGACATTCCTGCTATATCTCATCATTATTCTAACTTTAATACTTTTTAAAATATTTGTACTTTTTGTGTGTACGTTTTTCCCATTGAAATGAATGCAAATTCCTTCAAATTCTTCAAATTTTTCATATTCCTTCAAATTCCTTCAAATTCTTTTAATCATTATTATTGTTCAAATTGTGCAAATGGTTCAAATCTTTCAGATTTTTAAATTTTTTTCGAATTTTTCAAATTTTTTCAAATTTTTCCAAATACTTCAAATACTTCAAATACTTCAAATTCTTCAAATTTTTCAAATTCTTCAAATTTTTCAAATTCCTTCTAATTCTTCTGATACAACTGATATTAATACTACCACTACAACAGATACTACTCCACTACTACTACTCCTACTACTACTACTACAACTGATACTACTACTTCTGATAATACTACTACTACTACTGATACTACTACCACTACTACTACTACTAATGATACTACTGCTGCTACTGCTACTACTACTGATGCTACTGCTGATACTACAACAACTACTACTGATACTACTACTATTACTACTACTACTACTACTACTACTACTACTGATACTACTACTACTACTACAACTACTACTACAAATTCCTTCAAATTCTTCAAATTCCTTCAAATTCTTTAAAAACTGATACTACTACTACTACTGATACTACTTCTACTACTACTGATACTTCTACTACTCCTACTGATACTACTACTACTACTACAACTACTACTACTGATACTACTACTACTACTACTACTACTACTACTGATACTATTGCTGCTACTGCTACCACTACTGCTACTACAACTACTACAACTACTACTGCTACTACTACTATTATTACTACTAATACAACTACTACTACTACTACTACTACTAGTACTACTGATACTACTACTAATACTACTAATACTACAAATTCCTTCAAATTCTTTAAAAACTGATACTACTACTACTACTGATACTACTACTACTACTACGGATACTACTACTATTACTACTACTAATACAACTACTACTACTACTAGTACTACTGATACTACTACTACTACTACTACAAATTCCTTCAAATTCTTTAAAAACTGATACTACTACTACTACTGATACTACTAGTACTACTTCTGATACTACTACTATTACTACTAATAATACAACTATTATAACTACTAGTACTACTGATACTACTACTACTACTACAAATTCCTTCAAATTCTTCAAATTCCTTCAAATTCCTTCAAATTCTTTAAAAACTAATACTACTACGACTGATACTACTACTACTACTACTGCTACTACTGATACTACTGATACTACTACTACTGATACTACTACTACTACTACTACTACTACTACTACAAATGACTTCAAATTGTTCAAATTCTTCAAATTTTTCAAATTCTTCAATGTTTTTCAGCTATTTTTTCTCTTCTGCATGGATCTTCTGCACCTTCTCTTCAAATCATTCTGCAGATTAGCATTCTCACTCGCTGTTGCGTAGGAACAGCTTTTTCTAGTCAAGTGAGAATGCTATACAGCATTCTCACTTATTGTTTTCCTGTTTTTCTTTATTTTTATTATCAAGTGAGAATGCTGATTCAGCATTCTCACTTATTGTTTTCCTGTTTTTCTTTACTTTTTATTATTATTATTCCGTACGTTTTTCGACGCCTAACTCGTTCCGCATTTTTCAACCGATTTCAACCATTCTGGTATCAAAACGTTCAGCTCCTTCAGGACACTACTGCTATGACTTTTGGTAATTATAACATTTATAATATTTAAAATATTCAACTTTTTGTGAGTTTTTTCTCTCATTGAAAATGAATGGAAAATCCTTCAAATTCTTCAAATTTTTCAGCTTTTTGACAGCTTACTGCTTCAGCCTACTTTCAGCTAGAAACGCCATTCAACTTTTAAAATGTAGTGACATCTTTCAGCTATTATGGTATATTTCAGCTTTTTCATATCTTTTACCATTTTCATATAGTACGTCCTTAAAATAATTTTGGCTTTTCAAGAAATTCAGCACATAACATGCGTTGCTATGGTCGTCAAGTGGCAGTTGGTAGAGTGCGCACACTAGAAATTCAACAAATTCTTCTTCTCCGAACAACTTCTTCTCACTCGCTCAATTTTCAACCTATCCACATAAATTATACATCAAAACGTAGGAATTTTTGTCTGGATTCTGGAAATGTAACCATTATTGGTGTGGGATTTATAGATTTTTCGCAAATCACCTCAGAGCGACACTAACCCCAAACCTTCCCCATTCATTTCCTATGGAGCGGTTTTCAAAAATGACACCTGAAAATCTAAAACATCACATGTTTTCGCATCGTCGCTACTCTTAAACCGTTTGATGTACAGGTATGAGACTTTCACACATTCATGTCCAGACCCTTCTGGCGCTCATATAAAAGGAATTTTGTTGATAAATGTTACGGTTTTGCCGCAGGAACAATTTGTTCGGGAGTAGCGTTTTGGAAAAATGCTTAAACAGGATCAAACTTCCATTCCCCCAAATGAGGCACTTTTCTACATCGTCGCTACTCCTAAACTGTTTGATGTACAGGCATGAGACTTTCACACATTAATGTCCAGACCCTTCTGGCACTCATAAAAAAAGGATTTTGTCGATAGCTGTTACGGATTTGCCGCAGGAACAATTTGTTCGGGAGCAGCGAATGTGCAACATCCCGAAAACGCTTTGGAGCTTCATTCTTCCACATCATCCACTTTTTTACATCGTCGCTGTGCCTACACCGATTTTTGTACAAACATAAAAATGAGCTCCATAGTCCTCAAACGCCTGCTGATACTCACAGTGAAAGAATTATTTTGATATCTCTTATACTTTTTCAGCTACAGCGATTTGTTCGGGAACCTTTTTAGAGGATTTCTGAAATTCGCTAAAAATTCCCTTTATTTCAGAATTTTCTACGCCTTTATTAAACTTTTTCCAGCAAAATCCGATAGCTTATCTTCTTCCCCTATCCGTTACGAAATAAACGCAGAAAAAATTACGTCTCTACCATTTACGGATCAGGAGATATGGAGCGTTGTTCGAGGCAAAGTTCTCCATTATAACCCAATAGGCAGACTGACGCAAAGTGTCTGCTCTTCAGTAGACTGGCCCGCTGCAGGTGTGTGAGTGAGTTTCCATGACGACGGAACTCTGGGAGCCAGAGGGAGAGGCTCCATTGAGAAAGAATGGCAACTTTCGACGCTCACTGCAGTTGCTGTGATTAATGTAGGAATCTGAAATTCACACAGTCACTTCCTCTTGACATTTTAAAATTTTCAAGTGACTTTCAGCCATGTGTCACTTTTCTGTCCCATTTTGGATTTCACGTGCTTTCCTAATGGGCCTTTGCTTCCAACAGGACCTGGCATGATGCCCAGACACGACCCAATTGGCCAACACAGCACCTCCCACCTGTGGGAAATGGCGCTACTGACCATT
This sequence comes from Fundulus diaphanus, assembly GCA_037039145.1. Lineage (NCBI taxonomy): Eukaryota > Metazoa > Chordata > Actinopteri > Cyprinodontiformes > Fundulidae > Fundulus > Fundulus diaphanus. The sequence goes on along the minus strand of CM073126.1, from coordinate 61,875,633 downwards.
TTGGTCAAATGTTGAGTTCTGGGCCCAGATGTGGTGAGGCTGAGTTGCTAAAGGAGGCCAATCTGACCTATGAACTTTGGTCACGTTTGGTGACATAAAGTATTGGCACCCCTTTTTGAGGCACTTCCCAGTACAGGATTTGGACCAAACTGACAGAGTACAATCACCCGGTGATACTGAACACAACCATGCTAGCGGCTAACGGTTAGCATGTTGCTAACCGGAAGTAGCCCTAAGAAGATCGTACAAACTTCTGCTTCACAGAGTCTGTACTTCCTTTAAAGAGAAAGCTCCACAAGAAATTTGGCCTACATCGCATAAAGCATCTCCAAGCTATGAGGTGTCAAACATCCAATGCTTTTCAATGGGGGGACCAAAGCCCTTATGTTCCCAGAAATGCATTCCCATATATAGCTACAGTATAGCTCTGATGGAAAGTTCAGGCTTTGAATGCAAGAGGTCATGGGATCGAATCCCAGTGTGGGAGACTTAGAGTTTTAGCTTATAATCCCCACAGTGTGTATAACAAAACATGTGTGTTGATCCCATGAAGTATTTTTTTGTACCACCAGCCATTTTGAGTTACCATGGCAACGTTATAAACAACGTATTTTCTCCCTATTTGAGGCACATCCCAGTACAGGATTTGGACCAAACTGACAGAGTACAATCACCCGGTGATACTGAACACAACCATGCTAGCGGCTAACGGTTAGCATGTTGCTAACCAGAAGTAGCTTTAGGAAGGTCCTACCAACTTCTGCTTAGCCGGGGTTGTTCTGCCTTTACAGACAAATAGAGGGCTACAGCTGTGAGGGAGTCTCCATGACAACGCTGCTATCCAGAGGCTTCTAGGAGGTCCAGTGACTTAACATGGCACGTTTCGACGACCACTGCGGGTGCTGTGAAGACCGTAGGAAGCTGAAATTCGCAGTGTTACTTGCTGTTAGTATTTTTGACAATACCACGAGGCAGGCGCCTTGCTAATTTTCTTCACAAAATTTCTAGTTGTTCTTAATCTTCAAATTCTTCAAATTTTTTAAATTTTTCAATTTTTTGAAAATTTTCAAATTTTTCAAAATTCTTCAAATTCCTTCAAATATTTCAAATTCTTCAAATTTCTTCAAATTTTTCAAATTCTTTCAAATTCTTCTATTTCTTCAAATTCTTCAAATATCTTCAAATTCTTATTTTTTTCAAATTCTTAAATTCGGATTCAATGTTTTCTGCATGTTTTGCTCAATCATTCTGCAGATTAGCATTCTCACTGCTGTTTCGCAGGAACAGCTTTTTCTAGTTATTATTATTATTATTCCGTACGTTTTTCGACTTCTAACTAGTTCCGCATTTTTCAACCGATTTCAACCATTCTGGTATCAAAACGTTCAGCTCCTTCAGGACATTTCTGCTATGACTTTTGGTAATTATAACTTTTATAATATTTAAAATATTCAACTTTTTGTGAGTTTTTTGCTCTCATTGAAATGAATGGAGAATCCTTCAAATTCTTCAAATTTTTCAGCTTTTTGACCGCTTACTGCTTCAGCCTACTTTCAGCTAGAAACGCCATTCAACTTTTAAAATGTAGTGATATCTTTCAGCTATTATGGTATATTTCAGCTTTTTCATATCTTTTACCATTTTCATATAGTACCTCCTTAAAATAATTTTGGCTTTTCAAGAAATTCAGCAAATAACATGCGTTGCTATGGTCGTCAAGTGGCAGTTGGTAGAGTGCGCACTCTAGAAATTCAACAAATTCTTCTTCTCCAAACAACTTCTTCTCACTCGCTCAATTTTCAACCTATCCACATAAATTATACATCAAAACGTAGGAATTTTTGTCTGGATTCTGGAAATGTAACCATCATTGGTGTGGGATTTATAGATTTTTTGCAAATCACCTCAGAGCGACACTAACCCCAAACCTTCCCCATTCATTTCCTATGGAGCGGTTTTCAAAAATGACACCTGAAAATCTAAAACATCACATGTTTTCGCATCGTCGCTACTCTTAAACCGTTTGATGTACAGGTATGAGACTTTCACACATTCATGTCCAGACCCTTCTGGCGCTCATATAAAAAGAATTTTGTTGATAAATGTTACGGTTTTGCCGCAGGAACAATTTGTTCGGGAGTAGCGTTTTGGAAAAATGCTTAAACAGGATCAAACTTCCATCCCGCCAAATGAGGCACTTTTCTACATCGTCGCTACTCCTAAACTGTTTGATGTACAGGCATGAGACTTTCACACATTAATGTCCAGACCCTTCTGGCACTCATAAAAAAAGAATTTTGTCGATAGCTGTTACGGTTTTGCCGCAGGAACAATTTGTTCGGGAGCAGCGAATGTGCAACATCCCGAAAACGCTTTGGAGCTTCATTCTTCCACATCATCCACTTTTTTACATCGTCGCTGTGCCTACACCGATTTTTGTACAAACATAAAAATGAGCTCCATAGTCCTCAAAAGCCTGGTGATACTCACAGTGAAAGAATTATTTTGATATCTCTTATACTTTTTCAGCTACAGCGATTTGTTCGGGAACCTTTTTAGAGGATTTCTGAAATTCGCTAAAAATTCCCTTTATTTCATAATTTTTTACGCCTTTATTAAACTTTTTCCAGCAAAATCCGATAGCTTATCTTCTTCCCCTATCCGTTACGAAATAAACGCAGAAAAAATTACGTCTCTACCATTTACGGATCAGGAGATATGGAGCGTTGTTCGAGGCAAAGTTCTCCATTATAACCCAATAGGCAGACTGACGCAAAGTGTCTGCTCTTCGGTAGACTGGCCCGCTGCAGGTGTGTGAGTGAGTTTCCATGACGACGGAACTCTGCGAGCCAGAGGGAGAGGCTCCATTGAGAAAGAATGGCAACTTTCGACGCTCACTGCAGTTGCTGTGATTAATGTAGGAATCTGAAATTCGCACAGTCACTTCCTCTTGACATTTTAAAATTTTCAAGTGACTTTCAGCCATGTGTCACTTTTCTGTCCCATTTTGGATTTCACATGCTTTGCTATTGGGCCTTTGCTTCCAACAGGACCTGGCATGATGCCCAGACACAACCCAATTGGCCAATACAGCACCACCCACCTGTGGGAAATGGCGCTACTGACCGTTTTGGTCAAATGTTGAGTTCTGGGCCCAGATGTGGTGAGGCTGAGTTGCTAAAGGAGGCCAATCTAACCCATGAACTTTGGTCACGTTTGGTGACATAAAGTATTGGCACCCCTTTTTGAGGCACTTCCCAGTACAGGATTTGGACCAAACTGACAGAGTACAATCACCAGGTGATACTGAACACAACCATGCTAGCGGCTAACGGTTAGCATGTTGCTAACCGGAAGTAGCTCTAGGAAGCTCGTACAAACATCTACTTAACAGAGTTTATACTTCCTTTAAAGAGAAAGCTCCACAAGAAATTTGGGCTACGTCGCATAAAGCATCTCCAAGCTATGAGGTATCAAACATCCAATGCTTTTCAATGGGGGACCAAAGCCCTTATGTTCCCAGAAATGCATGCCCATATATTGCTACAGTATAGCTCTGATGGAAAGTTCGGGCTTTGCATGCAAGAGGTCATGGGATCGAATCCCAGTGTGGGAGATATAGAGTTTTGGATTATAATCCCCACAGTGTGTCTAACAAAACATGTGTGCTGATCCCATGAAGTATTTTTTGTACCACCAGCCATTTTGAGTTACCATGGCAACGTTATAAACAACGTATTTTCTCCCTATTTGAGGCACATCCCAGTACAGGATTTGGACCAAACTGACAGAGTACAATCACACGGTGATACTGAACACAACTATGCTAGCGGCTAATGGTTAGCATGTTGGTAACCAGAAGTAGCTTTAGGAAGGTCCTACCAACTTCTGCTTAGCTGGGGTTGTTCTGCCTTTACAGACAAATAGAGGGCTACAGCTGTGAGGGAGTCTCCATGACAACGCTTCTAGCCAGAGGCTTCTAGGAGGTCCATTGACTTAACATGGCACCTTTTGATGGCCACTGCGGGTGCTGTGAAGACCGTAGGAAGCTGAAATTTGCAGTGTTACTTGCCGTTTGTATTTTTGATGATACCACGAGGCAGGCGCCTTGCTAAATTTCTTCAGAAATTTTATAGTTGTTCTTAATCTTCAAATTCTTCATTTTTTTTAATTTTTCAAATTTTTCAAATTCCTTCAAATTTTTTCAAAATCTCCAAATTTCTTCAAAATTTTCAAATTCTTCAAATTTTTCAAATTCGTTCAAGTTTTTTCAAATTCCTTCAAATTTTTTGCAAATTTTTTGCTAATTTTCCAATTTTTCAAAATTCTTTAAATTCCTTCAAATATTTCAAATTCTCCAAATTTCTTCAAATTTTTTAAATTCTTCAAATTTCTTCAAATATTTCAAATTCTTCAAATTTTTAAAATTCTTCAAATTTCTTCAAATATTTCAAATTCTTCAAATTTGTTCACATTTTTCAAATTCTTCTATTTCTTCAAATTCTTCAAATATCTTCAAATTCTTTAATTCTGATTCAATGTTTTCTGCATCTTCTGCTCAATCATTCTGCAGATTAGCATTCTCACTGCTGTTTCGCAGGAACAGCCTTTTCTAGTTATTATTATTATTCCGTCGGCGTCTAACTACTCCCGCATACTTCAACCAATTTCAACAATTTTGGTGTCAAAACGTTCGGCTCGTTCCCGGCATGCCTGCTATATCTCATGGTTATGCTAACTTTTATACTTTTTAAAATATTTCACTTTTTGTGCGTTTTTGGTTGCTCCCATTGAAATCAATGCAAAATCCTTCAAATTCTTCAAATTTTTCATATTCCTTCAAATTCCTTCAAAATTCTTGTAATCATTCTTATTATTCAAATTGTTCAAATGGTTCAAATGGTTCAAATCTTTCAGATTTTTCAAATTTTTTCAAATTTTTCAATTTTTTTCAAATTTTTCAAATTTTTCAAATACTTCAAATTCTTCAAATTTTTCAAATTCTTCAAATTTTTCAAATTCCTTCTAATTCTTCTGATACAACTGATATTAATACTACTACTACAACAGATACTACTTTTACTACTACTACTACTACTACTACTGATACTACTACTACTGATACTACTACTACTACTACTGATACTACTACCACTACTACTACTACTAATGCCACTACTGCTTCTACTACTGATGCTACTGCTGATACTACAACAACTACTACTGATACTACTACTATTACTACTACTACTACTACTACTACTAGTACTACTGATACTACTACTACTACTACTACAAATTCCTTCAAATTCTTCAAATTCCTTCAAATTCTTTAAAAACTGATACTACTACTACTACTGATACTACTCCTACTACTACTGATACTTCTACTACTACTACTGATACTACTGATAATACTACTACTACTGATACTACTACTACTACTACTACTGATACTACTACTACTACTAATGATACTACTAATGATACTACTGCTGCTACTGCTACTACAACAACTACTACTGCTACTACTACTATTACTACTACTAATACAACTACTACTAGTAGTACTACTGATACTACTACTACTACTACAAATTCTTTCAAATTCTTTAAAAACTGATACTACTACTACTACTGATACTACTACTACTACTACTGATACTACTACTATTACTACTACTATTACAACTACTACTACTACTAGTACTACTGATACTACTACTACTACTACTACTACTACTACTACTACAAGTTCCTTCAAATTCCTTCAAATGCTTTAAAAACTGATACTACTACTACTACTAGTGATATTACTACTACTACTACTGATACTACTACTATTACTACTAATAATACAACTACTACTACTACTACTACTACTGATACTACTACTACTACTACTACTACAAATTCCTTCAAATTCTTCAAATACCTTCAAATTCTTTAAAAACTAATACTACTACTACTGATACTACTGATACTACTACTACTACTACTACTACTACTACTGATACTACTACTACTAGTACTACTGATACTACTACTACTACTACTACAAATACCTTCAAATTCCTTCAAATTCTTTAAAAACTAATACTACTACTACTGATACAACTACTACTACAAATTACTTCAAATTGTTCAAATTTTTCAATTTTTTTAAATTCTTCAATGTTTTTCAGCTATTTGTTTTCTTCGGCATGGATCTTCTGCATCTTCTCCTCAAATCATTTTGCAGATTAGCATTCTCACTCGCTGTTGCGTAGGAACAGCTTTTTCTAGTTCATTCATATTATGCTGTATATTCATGTTATCCTATGTAGGCTACTACACTATTATTAGGCTACCATCAAGGACATGAATGAATTTATACACGAAATGAACATTTGCCAGGAAGATGTTTATGCAAAGAAAGAGCTTTATTAAAACAAACACCTATATACAACGCGAGGATCCAAAAATTACAACCCCGTGAACTGTCCGTTTGCCTCCTCGGGGTTGTAGGTAACTGCTGGCGGCGTTCTATCTGAGGCAGGTCCGATGTGCAGACGCCTACTGTGCGTGGCTCTGTACTTCGGCGTCGCCTCTAACCGGGACTGCAGCTTCACACAGAGTTCAGAGAGATCCGGTGTTGTGCGCAATTCTGTTCCCCCGTGAAAATCTGTTTCCCCTGTGTCGGGAATGCGCTTTGCAGCCGTTTTCCCGGCGCTTCTAATTGATTTCTCGGTAAAACAACTCATATAATCATGTCAAGGTTGTAACAGTCAGTTTAATCGGGAGTTGTTTACAAAATTGTAGAATAAAAATAAATAAACTATGTCTTCTTACGCTGTATTGTGTTATTATAAATGGCAAGATAAACGGTCTTTTTCCAACTTTTGTCACTTTAACCTGACAAATAAAAGTAAGCCATAAAACACTATTCCAGCACCTACTGTGTATTTATGATTTTACATTGCTGAAAGAGGAGGATGGGATGGCTGATAGCAGGACACAAACATTATGGCTGTTTCTCAATTCACGAGAATGCGAGCGCGTTCTCGTGAATTGAGAAACAGCCTAAGACTTCCTGAAAACACAAGAGTGTAGACTTCCCAGTACATCCCTTTGTAATATAAAATATGACAGTTTACTGGATTAAGGAAATTTCTAGTATACTACATCCTATCACACATAATTTTTGAGAATTTAGAAACATTTGCTCTTTATTTCCCAAAGTTTTCGGGAGATGTCTGAAAGACCGTTTATTTATTTTTAATTTACAATTTTGTAAACAGCTGCCGATTAAACTGAATGTTACAACCTAGACATGATTATAGGATTTGTTTTACCGAGAAATCAACTAGAAGCGCCGGGAAAACGGCTGCAAAGTGCGCTCCCGACACGGGGGAAACAGAATTGTGCACAACACCGGCCTACGAAATGGCGGCGGCCATCCAATCCATCCAGAGACCACGCCAACAACGCCATCTTCTTCGCCAGGCTGGAAAACAATTAAATGAGAGTGGTATGAATAAAAATCAAACGCAAGTCACAATAACATTAAACAAGGAAGGAGAAGCAGTAAAAACAAGTCACTTACAGATAATGTCGTCTTTATCAACATCGTGTAAATCTGGAATTGCAGACATTGCTCCGAGCAAATAGGAGGTCACCGCCTCGCTCCGGTTCATAGCGCCTGCAATTTGTCTCCGAGTTGTGAAGACGGCATACTGCTTCCTGTAAATGAAAATACACTTTAATAAAGCTTGTTCTTTTGCAAGGCTACTAGGCTAATCTTAGATTTGGTTGTAGGCTAGGCTACTTTTAGCTTAGCTAGCAGTCACCGAACATATTCTTACCTAAGCTTGGGATTCTGCACCCGTCTTCTCTTCTTGGAGTTAGTCTCTCCCGCACAGTTGTTCGACTGCAGAGCCGCCTACTTGTCCTCTATGGACAGCAACCTGGAGTTTACCGAATTCTGCAGTTAAGTGAACCGCTCATTCATATCGGCACTATTAGCTGACGAGACGGTCCACTTCTTCTTCTTCTTCTTCTTCTTCTTTCGGTTTTTATGGCGGTTGGCAACTAACTTTAATGGTGCATTACCGCCACCAACTGGACTGGAGTGTGGTACTGGAGTCTAACCTTCCCTAATAGGTTGCAAACAAATAAAACAAACACACAAACAAACATAACGAAACAAACCAATCAAAAGAAAACAAACAAAAAGATCATACTAAATTATTTTAATTAGTCCTGTATTCCTCAGGAAGCCAATTACATAGTTTACACTCATTTCCCCTGTGTTTTTTTGCAGAATTTCTTCTAAGTTTAGCCTTATCTGTTCTCCTTGTAATTGTAAGACTAGTCTTTGTCTTTCTTCCTGATATTTATTACAGTGTACAATAACATGCTCTATAGTCTCTGGACTACCACAGAATTCAGTTGCCATCAGCATGCTTCTTCATTATTAACAAAGTTTTATTTAGACGTGTGTGTCCATACCTCATTCTAGAAAATACATCCTCCTCCTCCTTGCTTCTGTTTGTATTTCTGCTCTTTCCCACTTTATTCTGAATGTTATAGAACTGTCTTCCAGTCTGCCCACCGTCCCATAATGTTTGCCATTTACCCTTAACTATGTTTTTGACCATACTTTTAATTTCTTCTTTGCTGTAGTGCACTTCAACATCTATATTAGAATGTCTAGCTGCTTGCTTAGCACTTTTATCTGCTAACTCGTTTCCTATTACTCCTATATGAGCTGGTACAATACCAGAGTTATATTAATTCCTGACTTTATTAGATTATTTGCAGCTTGCAGTATATCATACACAATGTCTTGCCTTGATTTTGACTGAAATGTTTTAATACTGATTAAAGCTGAGCTGGAATCTGAAGCAATTACTGCCTTCCTTGGCCTATTGACCTCCACCCAAAGCAAAGCTAGCCACACAGCAATCAATTCCGCTGTGTAAACTGCTAAATCATTCAATTCAATTCAATTCAATTTTATTTATATAGCGCCAAATCATGAAACATGTCATCTCAAGGCACTTTACAAAATCAAGTTCAATCATATTATACAGATTGGGTCAGATTATACAGATTGGTCAAAATGTCCTATATAAGGAAACCAGTTGATTGCATCAAAGTCCCGACAAGCAGCATTCACTCCTGGGGAACCGTAGAGCCACAGGGAGAGTCGTCTGCATTGTACATGGCTTTGCTGCAATCCCTCATACTGAGCAAGCATGAAGCGACAGTGGGAAGAAAAACCACCCATTAACGGGAAAAAAAAAACCTCCGGCAGAACCGGGCTCAGTATGAACGGTCATCTGCCTCGACCGACTGGGGTTACAGAAGACAGAGCAGAGACACAAGAAGAGAGACAAAAAAGCACAGAAGCATAGTGCTTCATCCCCATGTATCTTTATGTATCTTAATAAAATCGAGGAGAACGCTGAGACCGGCAGAGTGGGTTGGAGATTGTAACTGTGCGATCTCTTCCTACTCTCCTCGAGAATGAAACCAAAGTAATTGTCTTTGTGCCTTTCTTTCCCTGTTTGTATGATGTTCTAGGTGCTTAGACCTGACACCGGGCAAATACAGAGCTAAGTTTGCTGTCTTAACATCATCACCGCCAACGCTTCTTCCTGGAACGGCCAAAGTGGACAAAACATGAGGCGTCAACAGGTTGGGCAGCGAGCTGAGGGAGAAGTAAAAAGGTTTATTGGGAAATGATTTGTAAATCGTTTGTAAATGGGTCTTTGAACAAAGGGCTAACGAACTAGCTCACGCTAGCTTTCCGTTTATGGTACTGCTAATATCATGTGAGTGTATTTTATGGTTTTAACAAGAAGGTTATCTCCACAAGGGTTTCATACATTGATGGGACATTAATGTTTACGTTATCCAGCCCACTCATTATGACTAAAAATGAAGCTAAAGCTTTTATTTGTCAGCGCTGAACGCCCGCTAGCCAAACTGCTATTAGCCTTGCAAACCACCGGTTTCGGACATTTCAAAAGGAGTTCGTTTTAAAGCACAAAGCTTAATCGTTCGGCTCCGCCATCCTTTGATGGTGTTATGAGCCTCATCCCATTACTATCGAATAATAATGTTGGTAAAGGCAATTTTGATAACTTTATGTTGTAACCTCTTACCCACAGATCGCTGCAGCGACCTCTAGCGCCCGGCGGTAGAATCGCATAAACAAAGGCTAGCGATTCTGAATTAAATTATTTTACAGGACAAACCGGTCCTCAGAAAATTATTTCATCAAATAATGTTTTGTTTAACTTGGGCGTTGCATTGTGAATGGGTTGAAACGCATGCCAAATGTTTTTTTAACTCCATTCCATGCTTTTTGAAATCAGATCTTCAGTGAACAAGGATTCACTGAATTAATCTGATTATGATCAACCACTTTTGTTTTGTCTTTTGTTTGTTTTGCATGTAAATAGTTCCTTAGCTTAGCTTCTTTTATCTTCATTTTGCTTAGTAGTTTAGTTAAGTTTCACTAGCCTAGTAGAGAGGATTTGTTAATCGAAATATTGTGTTAATTCAGGTAAACAGCATTACATAGTGATGTTCTCTGGGTGTTAATTTTATTTCTGTTATTAAATTCTTGGACTTGAGAAGAAGTTGTCACTCCTTTATTCTGTGTGTGTGTGCAGGAATTTGCTGTTAAAAGATCGCTAGTGCTCGAATTCATCCCTTTTGACCATTGTCTTGATTTCAGCTTAAGAGCTGGGGTCCGTTCTTCGTACGTTGCTTAAAACATCCAAGATCAAATGACACATCCAAGATGATTTCATCCAGCTAATCATGATCCGGCTAATTGGGTTCTTCCAACACACCTGTTGTTTAGGATTAGTATCGCTGGATTGAGTTATCTGAGACAACTGCGCGTTCATGCGTTTGTTTAAAAGGGGAAATATATCGATAGTAGAAACAATGATCAGCAACGCTGTTCAGCATGGCCAAAGAACGCCCACAGTTTTCTCCCAAGCAGAACACAAGCTTTTAATGGAAGGTTATGCCGAATTTGAGTCATTAATTAAAACGACAGGGAACACTTCAAAGTCTGCTAAAGCCAGGAGAGAGGGCTGGCAAAAAGCAGCAGACAAATTAAATGCATAAGTGCTGTCCATGTTAGATGTTTCTATCACTTTCTACAGTATGTATTTATGAATTTTAATAATTTCATATTTACTTTTATGTCAGAGCCTCCACCGGAGCCACTAGAACATGGGGAAAAAAGTGAAGTACAAGAATATTCTACAAAATGGTAGCCTTTAATTATTATACTATATTTTAAAAAGACACTTTTTCCTCTTTTTAAAGGCCACTGTTAAATGATGTGTTTGTCTGTTTATAACAGCCACCAAGGAAAAGCCTGAAAAAAAACAGGTTCTTTTTACTTTTGTTGCATGAGGTATGTTTCACCCTTTCTTTTTCTTTCACAAAATGACACAGGGTGCCATCCGTTCCTATATAAACGGCATCTTCAACAAAAAAAATTGTATTTTGACCTGAAAAAACACAAATTAAGAGGAGAAATTGAACTCCACAACTTGAAAAATTGCACTAGAGATCGAGTTGCTTCAAAAGGACCTTCAGAGTAAGTTCTAATACACCATTTCACAGTAGTATTGCTGACTTTACTATCTCTTATTGCAGGCAAAAGATCACTTGCTGGCTTTTCTTTATAAAAAAAAATGTTTAAATAAAACGAGAGGAACTAAGCATTATTTGTTTCGTCTTTTATTAAAGATTAAAAATGGTGTTCCACAATTCTGTCCCATCCTCTGCCACTAGGTGGTCCAAGTGCACTGGCTGGACAGATTTCCCTATCTCCTCCGCTTATAAAGCCGCGATCGAATCCTGTTTACATGAAATAAGCCAGGCTTATTTCTCGCGAGCAGGCTTAAGTTTGCGCACATGTTGCTATGACAGCAAGTCCAGGATGAGTTTCGAAGAACCAAACGATCCAAGATCATGCCAAATCGTCAACAATCAAATCCAGCTAACTGAGTTAGCGACGTACGAAGAACGGACCCCTGATCATCACCAGACAATACTTAACAGACAGAGGGTTATTTAATAAACATTAAATAACTTTAAACAGTGTATAATTGCACAACAATAGTAATATAAAATGGTAATATATAGGACATTTTGACCAATCTGTATAATCTGACCCAATCTGTATAATATGATTGAACTTGATTTTGTAAAGTGCCTTGAGATGACATGTTTCATGATTTGGCGCTATATAAATAAAATTGAATTGAATTGAATTGAATTGAATTAATCACTGGTCTATATATTCCAGCAAATATATGATTAACACAATAAACTAATGAACAATAAACTAAGGTAGTGAAAGATCAGTCATATAAAATACACTTTAATTTCTGAATAACTAAAACCTTAAAACTTCTTAGTAGTAAAGAGTATATACGTGATAAATGCAGTGAATAATAGTAAAATAGTAAATTAGAAAATAGTAAAAATCATTCTTCATGATCCCATCGACACCTGTCTGACGTTTGTCTCCGGCATGGATGTGCACACCCAGTCACGCCCTCCTTGTTTCTCTGGGCTCCATCAGTACAAAGGTAACCTGCTGAGTTTGAGGACATTAAAACCGGGTTCCTTGGTCTGCCGAACTGCAGGCCGCGGCTCCTGCCAGGTTTGGCCTGGTGAATGCCAGATCTCTGGCAAACAAAACTTTCATCCAGAGAGACTTCATCACTTCCGGCAGCCTGGATGTTCTCTGTATAACATTGAAGCTGGTGAATCCAGCGTCTTTATGGAACTTTTACCCCCTGGATGTTCAACATTATTGTCTCCCATCACAATAAAAATGTTTAAAATGATTGACTCTACTCTTATTGCCCCACAACTTGTCTGCCTGGATGCATGTTCCAAAACGTGTAATGACTTTATGCATTTTTTCATAGATAAGGTTGTTGCTGTAAGAGCCCTCATTTCTGCCCCTGGTTGTGACCCTACTTGTTTGATTCCCCGTCCAGCTGTATTTGATTCATTTGAACCAGTTAATGTGACCTTTTTAAATTATATTGTGCACATATTAGGCCATCAGGTTCTCCTTGTGATCCTGCTCCCCCTCAATTATTTAAGGAGGCTTTCCCCACCATAGGACAGATCATCCTTGCTATTGTAAACAGCAGCTTGCTGTCAGGTGTTTTCCCTGTAAATATTAAGCAAGCTGTGATGCAGCCTCTCCTCAAAAAGCCTGACCTTGACCAAACTGTTTTAGCAAATTTTAGGCCTATCTCCAAGCTGCCTTTTATTTCTAAAGTTTTATAGAAAGTTGACCTTTCCCAGGTCAAGCTATTTTTAGATGAACAAAGGATTGTGGAGGTTTTTCAGTCAGGTTTTAAAACTCTGAATTTTTAATGACATATTCAGGGCAAATGATTCGTGTGAATATGTTGTTCTTTGTTTTGCTTGACCTACCTGCTGCCTTTGATATAGTGGATTTATTATCTTGTTTACATGCACAACTTGGTTTTAGTGGTACTGTATTAAATGGTTTGGGTCTTATTTGTCAGACAGAACCATGTCTGTAAAAATAGCAGATTTTGTATTCTCATCCACTCCTCTACATTATGGGGTTCCTCAGGGGTCAGTCCTTGGTCCCTTACTTTTTTCTCTTTATTTGCTTCCTTTGGGTTCAATACTCAGAAAACATTGGATCTCCTTTCATTTTTATGCTGACGACAGTCAGACATACATGCCACTAATAAAAGGAGCCTTTTCAATCAAGCCGCTACTATTGTGTCTTGAAGACACTAAAGCGTGGATGGCTTTAAACGTCTTAACTTTTTTTTTCTTTCCCCAGTGTCCTGTCTAGCAATGTGGCCATAAGAATTGTTGTCTTATTGCCAAATAGAGCTTGATAGATTTTGCTTTCACAAGTGGAGCAGTCAGCTTTTGACATAGTGCTCCGATTGATTCATGCATGTAAATAGCTTTATTGTGATTCATGCAGGAGGTAATCACATTATGTGGACAATGGGAAAGTAGAAGAGTAAAGGAAGATCAAGAAGCGAAAAAAAAGAAAAGAGGTGAAAGAAAGAGGAGATAAAAGGGAGAGATTGATAAAACGGCTTCAGTCTGCTTCATCACCTGCAAAGAGATATGTAAAAAGAACAGCACAACCAACAGATATAGTATAACAGATACAATGAAGTAACACCTTGATATTATTGCTGAATTATATGTATTATTTAAACTAACATGTATAATGTGATAGCTGAGAGAAAATAAATATTTAAATAAATAAATGATGGGCATTCTGTATAGAAGTGAACACTGAGTACCTGGAACCCAGCACCTGTAGGTGTTTGTGAGAGTGCACTTGTGTATGTAAAATTTATCCCAAAGAAAAATGCTCAATAGTGGATGTGAAGAACCAAAGATCTGCCTCCCCCGAGCACCGAGGTAGGTGCCGGGGGACCCATAACCCCAGACCCCCAAAGCAGGGCGCCCAAGAGAGGTCAACACAGGAGATCTGCCCCCCCCCCCCCCAGCAAGGGAAGAGGAGAGACGACCCCAAGGAAATCCCCCAGCCACCGCAATGCCGAAGCCCCCAGGAGCCGCGGGGGCGAGCCGCGGGGGCGAGCCCGTGGGCTCCGCCGGCAGTCAGCTACGCTAAAGTGGAACCGGCCATGGGCCCGGAGCCCCCAGGCCCCAGGGGCGCCCCGCCCCACGAAGCAGCCGCCAGGAATGAACCGGCACCTGCCTGGGGATCCGCCCTGAACCCGAGGGCCACCAATGCACCAGCGGGCCAAAGCGCCAGCTAGCGGAGGGGGGCAGGATGGGGGGGATGGGCTCCGCACTTAGCGGAGACTTGAGATGTTCCTGGAAGAGGGAGCGGATTGTACCCGAACCTGGCAAGAAAGAAAAAATAAATAAATAAATCGCAAGTTGGGGTGGGGGGGGGGGGCACCACAATCCACCTTACCTGCTAAGTCCTGACCCCCCATCCCACACCCGGACCAGACGCCCCCAGTCCAAGCCCCCCGGGGTAGGGGGCCAACATGAACCGCACGGGCCACCCAACCAGAACCCCCCCCCCCCCCCCTAAATACCTAAGCTCACTCCTTCCCCTAGCCACCCCTCCCCCCACCCCTTTTTGGGGAGAGCAGAGGCGTCAGCCCCAGTCCCGGCAAGCCACCCGGGCCCCACAACAACCCCCCCCCCAGACCCCGGACCCAGCGGCCCGCCTCTCCTCCAGGCCCCAGACTCCATGCGGCAATCGGAGAGCGGGGGTGTGGGAAAATTTAACTTTAAATGACAATATTTCGAAACAGTAATTCATGTCTTTATTACAACTCTGGTTGATTACTGTAATGCTCTCTGCAGCTGAAGATAATAATAGGGGTTTTCTGTGTAGAAGTGAATCTATAAGTACCTGGATCCTGGAGAGTGCGCTTGTGTATGTAAGGTTTATCCATGAGAAAAATGCTCAATAGTGGTTGTGAAGACCCACCCCCCAGAGCACAGAGGCAAACACCAGGGGAACCAGAACCCCAGATGCCTGAAGGGACCCCCAGAGCAAAGAGGAAGAGGAGAGACGGGCCCCAGGAAACACCCCAACAGCCACAATACCAAAGCCCCCGGGAGCCATGGGGATGACCCCATGGGCTCCACTGGCAGCCAGCTACACCAGAGTGGATCCAACCATGGGCCCAGGGGCACCCACCCTCCGATGGGGATCCTGACCAAGCCACAGGGGGCCCAGGCCGTGGCAAGGAGCCACCAGGAGCGAGCTGGCGCCCGCCCGAGCACCCATTCCTGGACACCGAGGACCACCAACACACCAGCGGGCTAAGGCACCAGGCAGCGGAGGGGAGCAGGATGGGGGGTCTCCACACTTAGTGGAGACCTGAAATGTCCCAGGAGAGGGGGCAGTACAAACCCAACCTGACAAATAGACAAAAAGAAAACTACGTACTCAGTCACATTCACTCGTTCCCACACTAGTGCCCCCACATGCAAACACTCCTACAAAAAAAGTGACACAATACACACACTCACACTCATCATACATATCATATATTCCCAAGTCCAGGCACTGGCACCCCAGAGGGGTATCCAGCCCCCGGGCCATGGAGGTGAACCCTAACATCAAGATGGGGGGAGAGGGGGGACCACCACAACCCAACCTACCCGGTCCATGGTCCGGTCCTAACCCCCCATCTCTGCCCCAGACCAGACGACCCGCAAACCTCCCCCACACCCTTCCCTCCATACCTTAGTCCCCCATATTCCAAGGGAGAGCAGAAGCGCCAATCCCGGACCCAATGTCCGCCACCAGCAGAGACACCGAACCAGGCGGCCCACTCCTCCTCCAGGCCCCGAACTCCGTGTGGCAATCGGAGAACAGGGGTATGAAAAAGACACTGTGCCTGCCTCCGCCTGCTCAAATGTTGTGTTGTTGCATGTTGTTCTCAAGTGTGTTTAAAACTGGGATGGCCAAAAAGGGGAGTGACCGGCAAATTTCACCCCCCCTCCGCAGGGAGAATAGTCTATGGTGGGGGTGTGAGGGGTCCCTGATGATGTCTCGAGCCCGTAACATCATCAGGGACCCCTCACACCCCCACCATAGACTATTCTCCCTGCTGCCCTCTGGAAAGAGGTTCCGCAGCATCCGCTGCAGGTCCACTAGGTTCTGCAAAAGCTTTTTCCCTGCTGCCATCAGACTGTTGAACTGCTGAACTGCTGAAGTATACAAACGGACTGTGTACCACACTCGACTCGCTGATTTGCACATTTGCACATTGTATCGTATCCTGCAAAATTGCTGCTGCACCTTAACCGGAAACGTACTGCAAAACTGTGTACAATGCAACTGTCTACTTTTAAATCACTGCTGCACCTTACTGCATATTTGTTTACATTTGTTTTACATTGTTTACATTTCAACTGCCTACTGTTCACTGCTGCACTTTATACGGAAGTCAATTGAAAGTTATCCTGTAAGTGACTGCGATTTATCACTGCACTCTATCCTGTACTGGAATTCACCGCAAGGTATCCTGTAGAGTTACTGCAGTCTTTCTGAGCTGTGTGAAAACGAAATTTCGTTCTGTATGCACTCTGTGTATACAAAATGACAATAAAGAAAGTCTAAGTCTAAGTCTAAGTTAGCTGGTGCCAGGGCACCCCACCCAGAACCCTCAATGAACCCCTGAGTGTGGGCAGAGGAAGCCACCAGGGGTGAGGCCTACACAATAACCCCCCCCCCCCATTTCTTACCCCCCCACCCCCAAATTAAAGCCCTATGTATATGCGTGTTGTGAGATTGTTATAAATTAAAGTGTTTAAGATGTATAATAAAATTGGGGTCAGAGACATCACCAGACAACAGGACTGAGAAAGTCTCCCCTCTCCCGTTGCTGATACCTCTCCACATGTCACATGGATTGTTGTTGCTGAAGTGGTCCTCGATGCGCTGCTTGTACCTTTTCTTGCCATTCTGGATGCTTTTTTTAAGTTCAGTTCTAGCCCTGCTGTAGGTCAGTCTCCAGATCTGAACGCTGCATCTCAGGCCTTCAGCAGGGACCACACCTGTGCACCCATGGTTTCCGGTTAGTAAACACTCTGATTGTTTTCGTGGGTAGGACATCATCAGTCCAGAAGTAAATATAAGAAAGCACAGATAATGTGTAGCTTTATAAATCAGTGTCCTCTTTAAATATGTCCCAGTCAGTGTTTCCAAAACAGTCCTGTAGAGCTGAGCAGGCCTCTTTCGTCCAAGCCTGAACATTTTTTATCACCGGTCTGGTTCTGCAGATCAGTGGCTTGTAGACAGGAATCAGGGGTCCGTTCTTCGTACGTCGCTAACTCAGTTAGCAGGATTTCATTGTTGACGATTTGGCATGATCTTGGATCGTTTGGTTCTTCGAAAGACATCCTGCACTTGTTGTCATAGCAACATGTGCGCCAGCTTAAGCCTGCTCGAGAGCAGGCTTATTTCATGTAAACAAGATTAGATCACGGCTGTATAAGCGGAGGAGATGGGAAGTCAGCCGTAGCCATGTCCATTTTTAGGACTGCAACCTGTTGCGGAAGGTGCAAGAATAATTTGCAGAGTTTTTCCGAATTAATCGCGTATTGCGCAATAGACAGGATCCTTGAGCGCAGCGCGACAGTATAATTGTAGAGAGATTTTCTTGGTGGCTGTTACAAACAAACACATCATTTAACAGTGGCTTTTAAAGAGGAAAAGGTGGTGTTGGAGCCATAAATCTAAAATATTTAAGTTATTTGTATGATGGTTTGCTTTTTATTTTTATCCTATTCAGTAAGAAGATTTGTTCGGGCCATTTTATTGTGAAGTTTAGTTTACTTTGAAAGGCTTGCTTCCTGTCGAGCCGTATATTGTATCAGAAAAAACTATGGATGGATTATCTAGCCACGGAGCAATACAGTTTTACCGTGTAAACTGTGGATGACTTGGAAAAGGAAAATGTTCATTTTTTATGGATAAAGATTTTTTTTTTGTTAAAATTCCCAGTTTGCACATGTCCTTTACTTCCCGTGTCTAAGGAATGACACTGAAATTTGGATCTCTTGACATAACAAGTGTCTTTTTAAAATACAGTATAATAATTAAAGGCTACCATTTTGTAGAATATTCTTGTATTTCACTTTTACTTGTCCCCATGTTCTAGTGGGTCCCGTGGAGGCTCTGACATAAAAGAACAAAGTAAATATGAGATTATTAAAATGCAAAAATTCATACTGTAGAAAGTGATAGAAACATCTACCATGGACAGTATTTACGCATTAATTTGTCTGCTGCTTTTTGCCAGCCCTCTCTCCTGGCTTTAACAGATTTTGAGGTGTTTTAATTAATGACTCAAATTCGGCATAACCTTCCAAGCTCTTGTTCTGATTGGGAGAAAAACTGTGGGCGTTCTTTGGCCATGCTAAACAGCCAATAGCAGCGTTGCCGATCAATGCTTCTACTATCGATACATTTCCCCTTTTAAACAAACGCATGAACGCGCCGTTGTCTCAGATAACTCAATCCAGCCATACTAATCGTAAACAACAGGTGTGTTCGAAGAACCCAATTAGCCGGATCATGATTAGCCGGATGAAATCATCTTGGATGTGTCATTTGATCTTGGATGTTTTAAGCAACGTACGAAGAACGGACCCCAGCTCCACAGAGATGTGATCTGATGAACCGAAATAAGGAGCTGCAGCAGCTTTGTATGCTCGTGGGATGTTACAGTAAACTTGATCTAATGTATTATTGTCTCAGAAACTAATTTATGGAACTTGGGGAGCATTGCTTTTAATTAACACATCGATCACAGCCGCATCTGAGTGTTCATTTGGATGGTAATGTCACGAACCAGAGACAGATGGACCCAGTATTCAGCCAGACAAGAGAGGTTTTAAGCAATAAAACAGGATTTATTAATAAACAGGGACAGGCAAGGCTCAATGGTCAAAAAGGCAGCCCAAAATCCGGTACACTCAAGGCAGTCCAAAATAGGCAGAAGTACAGACAAGGATAAGGCAAACTCAGAATATCCCAAGGCAGGTCCAGGTCAGAAAAACAGGTAAGCAATCATACAGGGCAAGAAAATCAGGTTTAGGGATCAGGCTGGCTCAGAGTCAAAAAGGCAATTGGGTCGGTATCAAAAGGGCTATCAGAAATACAACGCTGGATAAGACTCACCAAGTGGTTTGAATTGATCTGGCAGATTGCAGAGGTTTGTGACAGGACTATATAGGGGAGTGAGCAGGTGAACAGGAGTGAAGACTAATTACTGACATGGGTGGAGCTTATCAGGAACAGGGAAGTGACTGGAAGAAAACTGACACTGATTGGATGGTGACTGGAGAAGAGGAGTGACAGGGTGTTGACTACGAGGTGAGCTGGCAGATAGCTGGCAGGTGAACTGAGTGACTGATTAAAGGCTGGATACAGAGAAGTAAACAGAGCAGGTCAAGTGAAGTGATAATAAACAAAATCAAACCACAATAAAACCCAAACTAGACCATAACCCAAAACAGAACCTAAACCTAACACTAAACAGAACACAAGCTATAACAGAAACCAAACAAGAAAAAACCCGAAACCAAAACTGAGCTTTAAAGCTGGAGAGTTTAACTAATAGATCAAAATAAACAAACAGTCAAAACAAAAACCCAGATCCTGACAGGTAACAAAGCAGTAAAGCTGCTCCAGAGCTAGCTTAGCATTATCTTTCCGCTGGATGTATACTGCAATGATTATCACAGAGCTGAGCTCTCGAGCTAGCTTAAATGGTCTACACTTAACTGCAAGGTATTCCAGATCAAGGGAGCAGAAGGTTCCGATGGTCTTCACCGTTGTGCACCAGGTGTTGTGAATATAGATCGCCAGTCCTCCTCCTCAGCTTTTCTACACGGCCGCTGTTTGATCAGCTCTGAACAGCGTGCACTGATCAAACTGTAGCACTTTGTCGGCGACGATGCCGTCTAACCATAATTTTGTGAAAATCGCTACACAGCTGTCCATGTTACGTGCGGCAATTCTTAACCGGATCTCGTTAAGTTTGTTGGTGAGGGATCTCCCGGCTTGGAAGTGTTGGTCTGTATGGGTTAGCTTTTAGCCGAGTCAGCAGGCCTGCCAAACTGCCTCTCCATCTCCTTCTTCGCTTACCCCGATTCATGGGCCTCTCGAGTGGATAGAGTGGAGCTTCTGCTGCAGGTTGGGATAAATAAAGAGGGGTTTCAACAGTTGGTATGATCTGTGCACTCCAGAGCTGGATCACAGTTCAAACAGCTCATCTCTCTTATATTGTATTAGAGCTGGGAGTGGTGATAATATGAATAAGAACACAAAAACAAACAAAATTAAAACCGCAAGCGGTGATGATCGGCCCTCGCAGCCAAGCGCCGCTCTGGCCTATGGGCCACCGCTAGGGTACGCGCACCTCCCACCGCCAGCCACAGCAGAAGCTGTCATGCATTTTCCTCGCCCGTCTACCATGCAATACACACGCACGCGTTGGGCAGCGCTCCCCCACGACTCACAAAAAATCTGGTGCAGATCGGTCGATGCACCGAGGAGACACAGCCGTTGAATAATGATAATGCATTTGGCCACCGGGCCGGACTAAATCGTTCGGCGGGCCAGATCCGGCCCGCAGGCCGTACGTTTGACACCCCTGGTTTAAACATTAGTATACCAACTTAATCAAAGGTATCTTACTAGCTGTTAATCCAGCTTCATGTGAAAAGTTAACAAAACCTTTTTAGTTATTTAAAGTTAATTATTTCATGTGTTTAAGGGTTTCGTTTCTTGCATTAAGACAGCTTTTATGAAAGTTTGACAGTTAAATTGGTGGATACACACCCAAAAGTAATAATGTAAAAGTAACACTTTAGCAATTGGAATATTGCTAAAGTAACACGTTAGCAATATTCCACATGTGTATGTTGTGTACAAACTTTAGTAATTTCTAACAGACCACTTCACTCTCAGAAAGCAGGTCTGCTGGTGGTTCCTAAAGTCTGTAAAACCAGAATGGTAGGCAGATCCTTTAGCTATCATGCTCCTCTCCAGTGGAACCAACTCCCAGTTTTGGTCCGTGACGCAGACACCCTGTCTACTTTTAAGACTAATCCTAAAACTTTCCTTTTTCCATCCATCCATCGTCTTCCGCTTATCCGGGGTCAGGTCGCGGGTGTAGCAGCTTCAAGAGGGAGGCCCAGACCTTCCTCTCCCCAGCCACTTGGGCCACTTCCTCCGGGGGAATCCCAAAGCGTTCCCAGGCGAGCAGAGTCTCTCCAGCGTGTCCTGGGTCTTCCCCTGGGTCTCCTCCCGGTGGGACGTGCCCAGAACACCTCACCAGGGATGCGTCCAGGAGGCATCCTAACCAGATGCCCGAGCCACCTCAACTGGCTCCTCTCAATGTGGAGGAGCAGCGGCTCTACTCTGAGTCCTCCCCGGATGACTGAGCTCCTCACCCTATCTCTAAGGGAGAGCCCAGACACACTATGGAGAAAACTCATTTTGGCCGCTTGTATCCGGGATCTCGTTCTTTCGGTCACGACCCAAAGCTTGTGACCATAAATGAGGGTAGGAACGTAGATTGACCGGTAAATCAAGAGCTTCGCCTTTTGGCTCACCTCTCTCTTCACCACAACGGATCGCTACAGCGCCCGCTTCACAGCAGACGTTGCACCAATCCGCCTGTCGATCTCCCGCTCCATCTTCCCCTCATTCGTGAACAAGACCCCAAGATACTTGAACTCCTCCACTAGAAGCTGGCTCTTGGGACTTTCCTTTTTGACAAAGCTTATAGTTAGAGTGGTTCATGTTACCCTGAGCTACCTCTATAGTTATGCTGCTATAGGCTTAGGCTGCTGGAGGACATCAGGGTCTATTGTTCTTCAATTTTGCATGACTGTTGTCATTTTAGCTTTTAACTTTCTGTTCTCTCTCTTTTATCTTCATAGTAGGTACACCTGGTCTGGCGTTCTGTTAGCTGTGACATCATCCAGGGAAGACAGATCTATGGGGCTAAAATGGTAGCTTTACCATTTGCAAATGTGTGTGGAGAGTTGTGTATCTGTATCTCGATTTGTGTGTCTGTATCTCGATTTGTGCGTGTGCAGTGGGATTTGTAAATGTGTGAGGAGAGTTGTGTGTCTGTACAACAATCTGCAAATGCGTAAAACTACTTGTGTGTAATCCGTTTTGCAAATGTGTAAAAAATCCACAAATCTGTATTCAGATCTGCAAATGTGTACAGAGATTTGCAAATGTGTAAAAAATCCACAAACCTGTATTCAGATCTGCAAATGTGTACAGAGATTTGCAAATGTGTAAAAAAATCCACAAATCTGTAGTCAGATCTGCAAATGTGTAGATCAATCTGTAAGCACACACAGAAACACTTGTGTCTGAAGTATTTTCGCTTCAAGACCCAGAAATACAGACAAATCATTGGTTACAAGTCAAGCGGTTTTTCGGTTGGTTCTCTTTACACACGTGATTTTTGCTACTCTTCTGCCGCGTGAGATGCACAAATGCGTAGAAGGATTTGTATCTGTATTTTTTCGATTTGTGTCTCCTTGCGCAGACTCGCAGGCTCAAAGGCTCACATGTTGCCCTGAGCGCAGGCTCACAGGCACACAGGCTGCCTCTTCCGGCTGTGGTAGGTCACGTGACTTTCAAGGATTGAACCAAAGCGTTTTGCTACCAGACCGCTGACAAGGCAACTTGTTATAACTATATAACTTTCTCCCTTTAACGACAGAAGTTTCTTGTTTTAATGAGAGACTTATCTTGCTAAAACCAGATAATTGTCTCCTCATAACAACGCAACATAACCCGGCATCAGCTCGCGGGATATTTGAGTGTCATGGAGAAGAGGAGAGACGGAGGGGCGCCTTTTATTTCTTTTTAAAAAGTCATTTGTCAGAGGAATGTATTTCTGTACTGAGGAGTGACAAGGTAAGTCGTGCATTTACAGCAAGTCCTCTACTTGAAATTTAATCAATTCGGCAGTTATTTATATTTAACAACTATGCTTTGGAAACACTTGTAGCACTGTAGAACAGTCTCTGGCTCTGTTTACACGGTGAAAACAGGTTTGCGTTGCCTTTGTACTCTCCATTTACACACTACAAGGTTTAACTGTTGCTTAGGGGGACTTTCAGCTATAGCTGTGGGTTTATTTACAACAGTTTGCAGCCGAAACAGTCCTCCGCCAGCCGCTGCTTTCTTCTTCTGGGCAATTTGACGCGGAGCTTCAGAAATCACAGCGCTACTAGTGGTGCGGCATGGGAATTGCACCGTTTAAGTACTCTGTAAACAGGGCCTGTGACTGCAAATGTTCTACATGGATGTTAATGAGATAGAGATAAGGATAAGCAGCTTAATTTTTTTTAAAAACATGTCATGCATTTAATCATAAATTCTGCTGTAAAGATTAATAATCATGTACTTAAAATAGTCTTTTTAGTTTTTTTCAGTTTTTATATTAACCATAATTTCATTGTGCTTGTAGACTGACATATCAGCTATAGCAAGCATGGATGATGAGAGCTTGGCCATCTATATTCCCACCTATGCTGACAGAATTGCCACAGAATTACTAGTGGTGCGGCATGGGAATTACACCGTTTAAGTACTCTGTAAACAGGGCCTGTGACTGCAAATGTACCTATTCCTTTATGTATTTTAATTAAATATGATTAAAATATATTTTAATTCGACACTTGTAAGGCTAATTAAAAATATGTGTATTCTACACAATGAAAGTGAGGCTAGATAAAGCTACATTTATCCATATTTTATTGTGTCAAAACAAAGATATGAATACAGAGCTTTCTAATGGGACAATTCACACGCCAGTGAAGGACAACTATATATATGAACTTCATTAATAAACCCAGTCAACTACTGACATGCTTTAATAAGGGGAAAAGCAAAAACTGATAATCAATTATCATTGCTGCAAATTCAAAAGTTAATATCAGAATGTATCAATAAAAGCACCTGGCAGCAAAGCACCATTGTTCTGTTTATTTGTTGTTCCATTTGTTTTTTTCTGATGTCTTTAAACTTACTCAGAAAAGAAAACAAATCTTAATCAACATTGTTCCATTGCAGTCTAGGTTTAAGCAATTTTAACATTGATCCAGTCTAACCTTAAATCACAATTTTAAACAGCAGCTATTCTCCTTCTGATGGGAATTCTGTAAAAGTACTTTTTAAAATTCTCATAAACAAAAACATTAAGGTAGGAGGACCAGGTTTAAGATAGCTACATTAAAAATACAGCCAGAAAATCATGAATGTTCTCTTTTACATCTTAGAATGCCTGTGCATTTGATCTGACACTCAAAATTTAAATACTTAAAAACTTTGAATTTGTAATATTTAGCTTCTCACATTTAGCATAAGTAACGTGCTCAATTTTTAGAAAGAATAAATTATGTTATTTTTACATTTTGTTTAAAATAAAAAACGATAACAAATTGTCTGCTGTGTTTACAGGTTGGCATCTCTAAAGCTGAATACATGGATGGTGCTGTCCAAAAGTTACTGCTGGATATTTTCTTCCAGCAGTAACAGAGGGGGTACCACAGCCAGAATTCATATAGACATGGAGACAGAGAATGGTACAATGAAAGACATTCAAAGATTTTTGCGTCTTGATGACAGCTATCCTGAAAACTACTTCATTGTGGGATCCAGCACCCACAGCCAGCTCATCAACAACTGGTGGGATTTCTTAAGGAAACGTCGTGCACAGTACTGGATGCACCTTTTTCAAAAACTGAAGAATACAGATTACTTTACTGGTGACTTCTTGGATAAGCAGCCAATTCTGCTCACCTGTTTAAATATCACTGAGGTATGTTTGAATGTAAAAGATAAATATTATATGATACATGCTTTTAAATATGGAGTATGTACTTTAAGATCTTGTTTATTTTCTTGACTTTCAGGAACAACTCTAAAAAGTGGTTCACTTTTGGAACATCATTTGTAAGATTAGAGATGCAATGGCTCCAAGTGGCCGGCCCTACATGATGTATACCTGGGGTGTCGAGCTCCAGTCCTCGAGGGCCGGTGTCCTGAAACTTTTAGAGGTTTCCTTGGTCCCACACACCTGAATCAAATGGCACAATTAGCTCCTCAGTTTGCAGTCAGGTTCTTCAGAGTCCTGGTAATTACCTGATTATTTGACTCAGGCATGTCGGACCAGTGACATATCTAAAAGTTGCAGGACACCGGCCCTTGAGGACTGGGCTTTGACACCTGTGAACCCTTCCACGGCTTTTTGGTGAACAAGATCATCTCAAACAGGTTTCTAAGCAAGCGGCAGAAACTTGCACAGTCCAACGTCTTCAGAGGACCGTTCACATGTTATGAGACAGTTCGAAGTATCATACCTTCTGATGACGGAAAACTTTCATGCACCGTCAACACATGATGAAACAATTGAGTTATGCGTATTTTTAAGAGCTTATATACGCACAAACCTGTGACACGTGTGACATTTTCTTGTAAAAAAGAGTTTGTGGAGCAAATGACCTTGTGAACCTGTCCAGAATGACCCTGTCACTTTCCCATACAGTCAGAAATAGGCAGCTGCAGACCCCACAACCAATAAAGGAAAAGCAAAGAAATACAGATGGAGGAAAAAAACAGACCTCTGTTTTCACTGACTCCCATGTACTTAAATGTTTCATCATGATGTACATAATTTTTTGAATTTTGGTAACAGGTTTTATATTTTGTGTGATTCTTGTTGTGTGTGACAGCAAATATATGCTACTAAATATATTAGGACAATAACAAGAAATTTAACTTCACATTTGCCTTGTAATCTGTCATGTAGGACAAAATGTTTAAATGACATGTTCTGTAAACCCCACCACTGCTCCTCATATTCAAGACATACTTTTTATATTTATAACAGCAAGACTCTTATAGTTCTCTGTTACTGAACACTGAGACCCAAGTTATGCACTGTTTGACAATGATGATATGGTCAAATGAGATGAAAAATAAAGTGCCTATGCTTATGTGCAACATGAAAACTTTTAATGAATCTTTGGTAAAAACTCATTACAAAAGAAAGTGCAATGGTTTGTGATCAAATCAACTCATTCTTTTCTTAGAAACATAACATTATATTGCAATGTTACATCAACTCACAGAAGAACATACATTAAAAGTACCTTTAACAAGTTCTCTGAAAGATCCTTTTAAAAGGAAGTTCTCTACCTCCAGAAGATGACCTAACTAGAACGTGATCTATGAGTATTAAAAAGATGAATACATGGATCTCAAAATTGAACATGAGAAAATTCTTTTACATATGAAAAAAGTCATTGTTAGAAATCTGGGCACTATTGCGCTCAAAGCATTTATCTATTTTACAATCAACTTTGAAGAATATAAAAGAAATATAATGCCCTATGGAAAGGAAAGGAAAATAAGTACAGTTTAAACACATGCTTCAAATTTTTTTAACCTTAAAGAAGCTTAATAGCAACAGCAATAATTTCACTTCAAAAACTTGTATTTCACAATATTGTTGGAGTAATCTTTTTAATCAGTATTTTTGCTCTATATCTTTGTCAGCAAAAACAAAAGCTAACTGACTATTGTGGCTCACTTCCATATGTTCCTGAAAACATGAAATATATTACATAGTGGTATTACCTGAAACCAAAAACATTTTAGATCAAATTGGACTTTTTCCATGAAGATTTGCATGTAAAGAGTTTTTCAAGCCACGTCTGTTGAAGGACATCTCTTTCACCTTTTCCTTGGAACTCGGAGCAAAATCTCTGGGTGGCAATTCTGTCAGCATAGGTGGGAATATAGATGGCCAAGCTCTCATCATCCATGCTTGCTATAGCTGATATGTCAGTCTACAAGCACAATGAAATTATGGTAAATATAAAAACTGAAAAAAACTAAAAAGACTATTTTAAGTACATGATTATTAATCTTTACAGCAGAATTTATGATTAAATGCATGACATGTTTTTAAAAAAATTAAGCTGCTTATCCTTATCTCTATCTCATTAACATCCATGTAGAACATTTGCAGTCACAGGCCCTGTTTACAGAGTACTTAAACGGTGCAATTCCCATGCCGCACCACTAGTAGCGCTGTGATTTCTGAAGCTCCGCGTCAAATTGCCCAGAAGAAGAAAGCAGCGGCTGGCGGAGGACTGTTTCGGCTGCAAACTGTTGTAAATAAACCCACAGCTATAGTTGAAAGTCCCCCTAAGCAACAGTTAAACCTTGTAGTGTGTAAATGGAGAGTACAAAGGCAACGCAAACCTGTTTTCACCGTGTAAACAGAGCCAGAGACTGTTCTACAGTGCTACAAGTGTTTCCAAAGCATAGTTGTTAAATATAAATAACTGCCGAATTGATTAAATTTCAAGTAGAGGACTTGCTGTAAATGCACGACTTACCTTGTCACTCCTCAGTACAGAAATACATTCCTCTGACAAATGACTTTTTAAAAAGAAATAAAAGGCGCCCCTCCGTCTCTCCTCTTCTCCATGACACTCAAATATCCCGCGAGCTGATGCCGGGTTATGTTGCGTTGTTATGAGGAGACAATTATCTGGTTTTAGCAAGATAAGTCTCTCATTAAAACAAGAAACTTCTGTCGTTAAAGGGAGAAAGTTATATAGTTATAACAAGTTGCCTTGTCAGCGGTCTGGTAGCAAAACGCTTTGGTTCAATCCTTGAAAGTCACGTGACCTACCACAGCCGGAAGAGGCAGCCTGTGTGCCTGTGAGCCTGCGCTCAGGGCAACATGTGAGCCTTTGAGCCTGCGAGTCTGCGCAAGGAGACACAAATCGAAAAAATACAGATACAAATCCTTCTACGCATTTGTGCATCTCACGCGGCAGAAGAGTAGCAAAAATCACGTGTGTAAAGAGAACCAACCGAAAAACCGCTTGACTTGTAACCAATGATTTGTCTGTATTTCTGGGTCTTGAAGCGAAAATACTTCAGACACAAGTGTTTCTGTGTGTGCTTACAGATTGATCTACACATTTGCAGATCTGACTACAGATTTGTGGATTTTTTTACACATTTGCAAATCTCTGTACACATTTGCAGATCTGAATACAGGTTTGTGGATTTTTTACACATTTGCAAATCTCTGTACACATTTGCAGATCTGACTACAGATTTGTGGATTTTTTACACATTTGCAAATCTCTGTACACATTTGCAGATCTGAATACAGATTTGTGGATTTTTTACACATTTGCAAAACGGATTACACACAAGTAGTTTTACGCATTTGCAGATTGTTGTACAGACACACAACTCTCCTCACACATTTACAAATCCCACTGCACACGCACAAATCGAGATACAGACACACAAATCGAGATACAGATACACAACTCTCCACACACATTTGCAAATGGTAAAGCTACCATTTTAGCCCCATACAGATCACCTGTTATTACCATCTAATGTAAAACAGATTACTGGATCAATGTGTGCTTCTGTGCTTTTTTGTCTCTCTTGTTGTGTCTCTTCTCTCTCTTTTGTAACCCCCAGTCGGTCAACGCAGATTACCGTTCATACTGAGCCCGCCTCTGCTGGAGGTTTTTCCTTCCTGTTAATGGGGAGTTTTTTCTTCTGCTGTCACTTCATGCTTGATCAGTATGAGGGATTGCTGCAAAGCCATGTACAATGCAAACGACTCTCCCTGTGGCTCTACGCTTCTTCAGGAGTGATCAACTGGTTCCCTTATATAGGAATTTATTTTACCAATCTGGATAATCTGACCTAATATGTATAATCTGATTGATTTTGACATTGTAAACTGCCTTTAGATGACATGCAGGCATGGACTGGTAATCGGGCGTACCGGGCATTTTCCCGGTGGGCCGACGTGCTGTTTGGGCCGGCAGACCAGACATGTATATAAATATGTATTATTATTATTATTATTCATTATTTTATATATCTGCCTCGTTATCATCCCTGACAGTCTAAAGGGCTAGGCCAATCATAAAGTAGAAAAACACCTTCACGCTCCATGTGGAACTTTGTGCAGCGGTGTTCACAGTAGTAATGGGAGGCGCAGAGAAACTGCACGAAAAAAAGAAACGAGTTCTTCAAACGGATGCTGCGAAATGTGTCAAACTCACTGACATGTTCCCTACAGCAGGCCTTCATCTGCTCCGGTGTCTGATGTAAGATATGGTGGTGGTGGTTGTAGCCAGTTACGTGCGGTAGGGTTCATAGCTGGTGAGGCACTGACGTCATCAGAGTCAGATTTACAAATATATACACTCTACAGAGTAGACTCGTTGCAAAGTGCTGAAGGAGACTGATTGAGCCAAATAAATTCACCAAGATACATGGAAAAATATTGGTTCTTTGATGAAAAAAAATTTGTCATTTGATTGGTAGCAGTTTATGAGTTATGATGGATTTCTGCATTTGTAACACATTCTAAAACTATAACCCACATTATGCACATTTTATCACAAAAACAAAACATGAATAAGTATCACTGTCTTACCTCTACTTATAATTTATATCCCTGCGGCGCTCTTTCTGAACAAAAATATCATTTTCCGGTAAAAGTTCTCTTTATCTTCTTCAGATTTAAAACTCTCTTAGTCTCAGTGGAGCTCACTGCCAGGGAGGAAAGCCTTCCCTGATCAGTCCTGTTCCAGCTGTATGTTTAGAGTCTTTTTAGTGCTTTACTTGTTTAGCAAAACTCGCTAATAAAACATCAATAACTTGTTTTGACTCTACTATTTGGGGATCACGAGCGGTGCCCCTTGAGCGCCCCCTGCCTAGCGGCCAAGGAACTGCCGGCCTCACCTACAACCAGTTCTTTGCTGTTTATGATCGGTCAGCACCACGAAAACATGTTATCTGCACACAGTTTGATGACCAAAACACAATTCGTAATCCACATATATTAAATTGTGGAAAATCAGTTCATAACTGTTTGAACAATTGAATTTATGATCTAGAGACAGGAAGATGCATTCACAGAATGGAAGTCAGCACAGTTAACATGGGATTGCGCAATCCCAGGGGAGGCCAAGCTCGCTGCGGCCTCACCGGCTTCGCTATGAAGCGCCACCAAGGATTTACATGAAAAATAGCGAAAAGTCTGCGATTTTAAAGAAAATATGATCAAAAATTAGGAAATTAGATAAATAAAATACTTATTACAAATGACTGAGTAAATCAAAATTTATATTATGTTATTATATATTTTCTTTCTTTCCATGATGACAAGTGAGGCATTTCTCTGGTTCATTTTGTCATTGGCATCCTTTTTTACACAGTGAGTGCACATTAGTCCAATGTTACCCTACAGTATCTGGAAGACTGAATAGATCTGATGAGCAACTTACAATAGATTCTTATAATGATGTAACGTGATAATATGTGTGATTGACCGTGACACCTCTCTTTCTCTCTCTCTCTCTCTGATCTAAGAATAGTTGCTGTGCTGTGGTGGAGTTTACATTTTACAGTGTTAATAAATTAAGATTTTGGAAGTATTTTAAGTGTCCACTCTCACTAATTTCCATTAACCTGACCTCAAGGTATTGCACAGTTGGTATTGCAAAGTTGGTATACACATTCAGTACACAAAAAAAATGTGGTGGGCCAGTCTAATCCAAAATGCCAGGGCCGATTTTTTTGTCCCAGTCCACCCCTGATGACATGTTTTATGATTTGGCGTTATATAAATAAAAACTGAAATGTATTGAACAAGAGTAAGTTTGTCAGTTTTCAAGCAGGATTTGTATATCTGTTCAACTTAAATATATAAGGAAACCAAAGAGTTAAGATCACTTACTTACCAAGAGAAATTCCTTTGGGGTTTATTTGTGGTCTCTTGCTGCCCCCTGCTGGACAAGTATGATCAAATACATATGCTTTACATGTCAACTTGGTATCAAAATTCAGATTTCAATCTAAAATGGCTTACTTCCTGTGATACTTGCAGTATGACATTAATTGTAAATTCTGAGCGTCTTGCTGAGATCTACAACTGTACAAAATTTCATTACTCTACGATGAAGTAAGTGAATACCAAAGGGTCCTTTGAAATTTGCTTGGTGGCGCTATAGAGAAACTAAGTCCTGCTCACTAAAGTTTGTTAAGGATTCCTGTTGGGGGGTGGATAAGGATGCATCCAAATGAGTTTTAAGCAGCTCGGCCCAAAACTGTGGAATTCAGAGCCAAACGTATGACAGCAGCGTTTGAGGTGAATATGCCACGCCCCCCTGCTCCATCCAATCCAGTTGAGCCTGAAATCCACAACATACCAACATGTGTTCTGTCTGTGGACACAGTTTCATGTTGATTAGCTCAGAGGGGTAACATAGCGACCGCTTACAACAAAACATGACACTTCCTGTTGTCAGGGGGCGTGGCCTAAGCAATGTCATCATTTGACCATTGGATATTATAGGAGACCTGATGGTGATCAATCACTGAAAGTTTGATGCCTCTGTGTGTTTCTGTGTAGGAGATATAACACTTTTATTTTTTGTGGCGAGTAGGTGAACTTTGACCCCTGCTAATGCCCCTTCAACAAGCTCAAAAACTCACCGTTTTGATAACTTTTAATTGGCCATGCCTTATGATCAGACTGCCCGAGTTTCAAGCCGCTCGCTAAAAATCTCTAGGAGGAGATCCATCAAATACCAATGCTATAAACGTCAAAAATTGGGTCAAAATCAGACTTTCAGTCTAAAATGGCCAACTTCCTGTGATATTTGCACTATGACATTAATTGTAAATTCTGAGCGTCTTGTTGAGCTCTACCACTGTACCAAATCTCATGTCTCTACGATGAAGTAAGTGAATAGCAAAGGGTCCTTTGAAAATTGCTAGGTGGCGCCGTTGAGGCATTAGGTCACGCCCACCAAAATTTGTTATGGATTCCTGTTGGGGGGTGGATAAGGATGCATCCAAGTGAGTTTTATGCAGCTCGGCCCA
This sequence comes from Fundulus diaphanus, assembly GCA_037039145.1. Lineage (NCBI taxonomy): Eukaryota > Metazoa > Chordata > Actinopteri > Cyprinodontiformes > Fundulidae > Fundulus > Fundulus diaphanus. The sequence continues at coordinate 61,843,103 of CM073126.1, read as the reverse complement.
AAAATGTGGAATTCAGAGCCAAACGTATGGCAGCGGCGTTTGAGGTGACTTCACCACGCCGCCACGCTCTCCTGCTCCATCGAATCGACTTGGGGCTGGAATGCACAACACAACAACATGTTTTCTGTCTCTGGACACAGTTTCATGTTGATTAGCTCAGAGGGGTAACATAGCGACCGTTTACAGCAAAACATGACACTTCCTGTTGTCAGGGGGTGTGGCCTAAGTGATGTCATCATTTGACCATTGGATATTATAGGAGACCTGATGATGATTAATCACAGAAAGTTTGGTGCCTCTGTGTGTTTCTGTGTAGGAGATATAACACTTTTATTTTTTGTGGCGAGTAGGTGAACTTTGACCCCTGCCAACGCCCCTTCAGCATGCTCAAAAACTCACCGTTTTGATAACTTTTAATTGGCCATGCCTTATGATCAGACTGCCCGAGTTTCAAGCCGATCGCTCAAAATCTCTAGGAGGAGATCCATCAAATACCAATGCTATAAACGTCAAAAATTGGGTCAAAATCAGACTTTCAGTCTAAAATGGCCAACTTCCTGTGATATTTGCACTATGACATTAATTGTAAATTCTGAGCGTCTTGTTGAGCTCTACAACTGTACCAAATTTCATGTCTCTACAACGAAGTAAGTGAATAGCAAAGGGTCCTTTGAAAATTTCTAGGTGGCGCCGTTGAGGCATTTTTCTTTAGATTTTTGTGACGACCTTAAAATACAAAATTTTTAAACAGTCACCATGCATCTGCCAAGTTTGGTGAGTTTTTGAAAATGAGAAAGCCCCCAAAAAGGCCCCTCTTTAGGGGGGCAGAATAATAATAATAATTAAAGCCGCAAGCGGCGTCGATCGGCCCTCGCAGCCAAGCGCCGCTCCGGCCTATTGGCCACCGCGGGGGTTCGCGCACCGCCGGCCGCCAGCCACTGCAGAAACTGTCACGCATTTTCCCCGCCCGTCCGCCGGGAGATTCCCACGAACGCATTCGGCAGCGCTCCCCCACGACTCACAACAAATCTGGTGTAGATCGGTCGATGCAGCGAGGATATACAGCCGTTGAATATTGATATTGCATTTGGCCACTGGGCCGGACAAAATCGTTCGGTGGGCCGGATCCGGCCCGCGGGCCATACGTTTGACACCCCTGGTTTAAACATTAGTATACCAATTTAATCAAAGGTATCTTACTACCTGTTAATCCAGCTTCATGTGAAAAGTTAACAAAACCTTTTTAGTTATTTAAAGTTAATTGTTATTTCATGTGTTTAAGGGTTTTGTTTCTTGCATTAAGACAGCTTTTATGAAAGTTTGACAGTTAAATTGGTGGATACACACCCAAAAGTAATAATGTAAAAGTAACACTTTAGCAATATTCCACATGTGTATGTTGTGTACCAACTTTCGTAATTCTATCTTAAAGCATGGCTTGGGGCTGATCATTTAAAATATTCTAGGGGGCGCTATAGAAAAATTAGGTCACGCCAACCACAGTTTGTTATGGATTCCTGTCGGGGGTGGAAAAGGATGCATCCAAGGGAGTTTTAAGCAGCTCGACCCAAAAATGTGGAATTCAGAGCCAAACGTATGGCAGCGGCGTTTGAGGTGACTTCACCACACCACCACGCCGCCCTGCTCCATCGAATCCACTTGGGGCTGGAATCCAAAACACCAACATGTCTTCTGTCTCTGGATACATTTTCATGTTGATTAGCTCAGAGGGGTAACATAGCGACCGTTTACAGCAAAACATGACATTTCCTGTTGTCAGGGGGCGTGGCCTAAGTGATGTCATCATTTGACCATTGGATATGATAGAAGACCTGATGATGATCAATCACAGATAGTTTGGTGCCTCTGTGTGTTTCTGTGTAGGAGATATAACTGTTTTATTTTTTGTGGCGAGTAGGTGAACTTTGACCCCTGCTAACGCCCCTTCAACAAGCTCAAAAACTCACTGTTTTGATAACTTTTAATTGGCCATGCCTTATGATCAGACTGACCGAGTTTCAAGCCGCTCGCTCGAAATCCCTAGGAGGAGTTCGATCAAATACCAATGCTGTAAACGTCAAAAATGGGGTCAAAATCAGACCTTCAATCTAAAATGGCCGACTTCCTGTGATATTTGCACTATGACATTAATTGTAAATTCTGAGCGTCTTGGTGAGCTCTACTACTGTACCAAATCTCATGTCTCTACGATGAAGTAAGTGAATAGCAAAGGGTCCTTTGAATATTGCGAGGTGGCGCCGTTGAGGCATTAGGTCACGCCCACCAAAGTTTGTTATGGATTCCTGTCGGGGGCTAGATAAGGATGCATCCAAGTGACTTTTAAGCAGCTCGGCCCAGAAATGTGGAATTCAGAGCCAAACGTATGGCAGCGGCGTTTGAGGTGACTTCACCACGCCGCCACGCCCCCCTGCTCCATCGAATCCACTTGGGGCTGGAATCCACAACACACCAACATGTCTTCTGTCTCTGGACACAGTTTCACGTTGATTAGCTCAGAGGGGTAACATAGCGACCGTTTACAGCAAAACATGACACTTCCTGTTGTCAGGGGGCGTGGCCTAAGTGATGTCATCATTTGACCATCGGATATTAAAGAAGACCCAATGATGATCAATCACAGAAGGTTTGGTGCCTCTGTGTGTTTCTGTGTAGGAGATATAACAGTTTTATTTTTTGTGGCGAGTAGGTGAACTTTGACCCCTGCTAACGCCCCTTCAACATGCTCAAAAACTCACCGTTTTGATAACTTTTAATTGGCCATGCCTTATGATCAGACTGACCGAGTTTCAAGTCGCTCGCTCAAAATCCCTAGGAGGAGTTCGATCAAATACCAATGCTGTAAACGTCAAAAATGGGGTCAAAATCAGACCTTCAATCTAAAATGGCCGACTTCCTGTGATATTTGCACTATGACATTAATTATAAATTCTGAACGTCTTGGTGAGCTCTACAACTGTACCAAATTTCACGTCTCTACGATGAAGTAAGTGAATAGCAAAGGGTCCTTTGAAAATTGCTAGGTGGCGCCGTTGAGGCATTTTCCGTTAGATTTTTGTGATGACCTTAAAATATAAAATTTTTAAACAGTCTTCATGCATCTGCCAAGTTTGGTGAGTTTTTGAATATGATAAAGCCCCCAAAAAGGCCCCTCTTTAGGGGGGCAGAATAAAAATAATAATAATTAAAACCGCAAGCGGTGATGATCGGCCCTCGCAGCCAAGCGCCGCTCTGGCCTATGGGCCACCGCTAGGGTACGCGCACCTCCTGGCGCCAGCCACCGCAGAAGCTGTCATGCATTTTCCTCACCCGTCTACCATGCAATACACACGTATGCGTTGGGCAGCGCTCCCCCACAACTCACAAAAAATCTGGTCCAGTTCGGTCGATGCACCGAGGAGACACAGCCGTTGAATAATGAAAATGCATTTAGCCACCGGGCCGGACTAAATCGTTCGGCGGGCCAGATCCGGCCCGCAGGCCGTACGTTTGACACCCCTGGTTTAAACATTAGTATACCAACTTAATCAAAGGTATCTTACTAGGTGTTAATCCAGCTTCATGTGAAAAGTTAACAATACCTTTTTAGTTATTTAAAGTTAATTATTTCATGTGTTTAAGGGTTTCGTTTCTTGCATTAAGACAGCTTTTATGAAAGTTTGACAGTTAAATTGGTGGATACACACCCAAAAGTAATAATGTAAAAGTGACACTTTAGCAATTGGAATATTGCTAAAGTAACACGTTAGCAATATTCCACATGTGTATGTTGTGTACAAACTTTAGTAATTTCTAACAGACCACTTCACTCTCAGAAAGCAGGTCTGCTGGTGGTTCCTAAAGTCTGTAAAACCAGAATGATTGGCAGATCCTTTAGCTATCATGCTCCTCTCCAGTGGAACCAACTCCCAGTTTTGGTCCGTGACGCAGACACCCTGTCTACTTTTAAGACTAATCCTAAAACTTTCCTTTTTCCATCCATCCATCGTCTTCCGCTTATCCGGGGTCAGGTTGCGGGGGTAGCAGCTTCAAGAGGGAGGCCCAGACCTTCCTCTCCCCAGCCACTTGGGCCACTTCCTCCGGGGGAATCCCAAAGCGTTCCCAGGCGAGCAGAGTCTCTCCAGCGTGTCCTGGGTCTTCCCCTGGGCCTCCTCCCGGTGGGATGTGCCCAGAACACCTCACCAGGGATGCGTCCAGGAGGCATCCTAACCAGATGCCCGAGCCACCTCAACTGGCTCCTCTCAATGTGGAGGAGCAGCGGCTCTACTCTGAGTCCTCCCCGGATGACTGAGCTCCTCACCCTATCTCTAAGGGAGAGCCCAGACACACTATGGAGAAAACTCATTTTGGCCGCTTGTATCCGGGATCTCGTTCTTTCGGTCACGACCCAAAGCTCGTGACCATAGATGAGGGTAGGAACGTAGATCGACTGGTAAATCGAGAGCTTGGCCTTTTGGCTCAGCTCTCTCTTCACCACAACGGATCGGTACAGCGCCCGCTTCACAGCAGACGTCGCACCAATCCGCCTGTCGATCTCCCGCTCCATCTTCCCCTCATTCGTGAACAAGACCCCAAGATACTTGAACTCCTCCACTAGAAGCTGGCTCTTGGGACTTTCCTTTTTGACAAAGCTTATAGTTAGAGTGGTTCATGTTACCCTGAGCTACCTCTATAGTTATGCTGCTATAGGCTTAGGCTGCTGGAGGACATCAGGGTCTATTGTTCTTCAATTTTGCATGACTGTTGTCATTTCAGCTTTTAACTTTCTGTTCTCTCTCTTTTATCTTCATAGTAGGTACACCTGGTCTGGCGTTCTGTTAGCTGTGACATCATTCAGGGAAGACAGATCACCTGCTATTACCATCTAATGTAAAACACATTATTGGATCAATGTGTGCTTCTGTGCTTTTTTGTCTGTCTTGTTGTGTCTCTGCTCTGTCTTTTGTAACCCCCAGTCGGTCAAGGCAGATTACCGTTCATACTGAGCCCGGTTCTGCTGGAGGTTTTTCCTTCCTGTTAATGGGGAGTTTTTCCTTCTGCTGTCACTTCATGCTTGATCAGTATGAGGGATTGCTGCAAAGCCATGTACAATGCAAACGACTCTCCCTGTGGCTCTACGCTTCTCCAGGAGTGAATGCTGCTTGTTACGACTTTGATGAAATCAACTGGTTCCCTTATATAGGAATTTATTTTACCAATCTGGATAATCTGACTTAATATGTATAATCTGATTGATTTTGACATTGTAAACTGCCTTTAGATGACATGCAGGCATGGACTGGTAATCGGGCGTACCGGGCATTTTCCCGGTGGGCCGACGTGCTGTTTGGGCCGGCAGACCCGACATGTATATTAATAATATGTATTATTATTATTAATATTATTATTATTTTATATATCTGCCTCGTTATATTTGCATAATGCATGAAGAAAAATATCAGCAGCGCAAGAGTATGTTCCGATCATCCGGCCCTTACCACAGGCTACTGCAGCCCATTGGTTATCATCCCTGACAGTCTAAAGGGCTAGGCCAATCATAAAGTAGAAAAACACCTTCACGCTCCATGTGGAACTTTGTGCAGCGGTGTTCACAGTAGTAATGGATAAGAAACGCAAGGGAGGCGCAGAGAAACTGCACGAAAAAAAGAAACGAGTTCTTCAAACGGATGCTGCGAAATGTGTCAAACTGACTGACATGTTCCCAACAGCAGGCCCTTCATCTGCTCCGGTGTCTGATGTAAAATATGGTGGTGGTTGTGGTTGTAGTCAGTGACGTGCGGTAGGGTTCATAGCTGGTGAGGCACTGACGTCATCAGAGTCAGATTTACAAATATATACACTCTACAGAGTAGACTCGTTGCAAAGTGCTGAAGGAGACTGATTGAGCCAAATAAATTCACCAAGATACATGGAAAAATATTGGTTCTTTGATGAAAAAAAATTGTCATTTGATTGGTAACAGTTTATGAGTTATGATGGATTTCTGCATTTGTAACACATTCTAAAACTATAACCCATATTACGCACATTTTATCACAAAAACAAAACATGAATAAGTATCGCTGTCTTACCTCTACTTATAATTTAAGTCCCTGTGGCGCTCTTTCTGAACAAAAATATCATAATTTTCCGGTAAAAGTTCTCTTTATCTTCTTCAGTTTTAAAAGTCACTGCCAGGGAGGAAAGCCTTCCCTGATCAGTCCTGTTCCAGCTGTATGTTTAGAGTCTTTTTAGTGCTTTACTTGTTTAGCAAAACTCGCTAATAAAACATCAATAACTTGTTTTGACTCTACTATTTGGGGATCACGAGCGGTGCCCCTTGAGCGCCCCCTGCCTAGCGGTCAAGGAACTGCCGGCCTCACCTACAACCAGTTCTTTGCTGTTTATGATCGGCCAGCACCACGAAAACATGTTATCTGCACACAGTTTGATGACCAAAACACAATTCGTAATCCACATATATTAAATTGTGGAAAATCAGTTCATAACTGTTTGAACAATTGAATTTATGATCTAGAGACAGGAAGATGCATTCACAGAATGGAAGTCAGCACAGTTAACATGGGATTGCGCAATCCCAGGGGAGGCCAAGCTCGCTGCGGCCTCACCGGCTTCGCTATGAAGCGCCACCAAGGATTTACATGAAAAATAGCGAAAAGTCTGCGATTTTAAAGAAAATATGATCAAAAATTAGGAAATTAGATAAATAAAATACTTATTACAAATGACTGAGTAAATCAAAATTTATATTATGTTATTATATATTTTCTTTCTTTCCATGATGACAAGTGAGGCATTTCTCTGGTTCATTTTGTCATTGGCATCCTTTTTTACACAGTGAGTGCACATTAGTCCAATGTTACCCTACAGTATCTGGAAGACTGAATAGATCTGATGAGCAACTTACAATAACTATGATGATGTAACGTGATAATATGTGTGATTGACCGTGACACCTCTCTTTCTCTCTCTCTCTCTCTGATCTAAGAATAGTTGCTGTGCTGTGGTGGAGTTTACATTTTACAGTGTTAATAAATTAAGATTTTGGAAGTATTTTAAGTGTCCACTCTCACTAATTTTCATTATCCTGACTTCAAGGTATTGCACAGTTGGTATTGCACAGTTGGTATACACATTCAGTACACAAAAAAAATGTGGTGGGCCAGTCTAATCCAAAATGCCAGGGCCAATTTTTTGTCCCAATCCACCCCTGATGACATGTTTCATGATTTGGCGCTATATAAATAAAAACTGAAATGTATTGAACAAGAGTTTGTCAGTTTTCAAGCAGGATTTTTATATCTGTTCAACTTAAATATGTAAGGAAACCAAAGAGTTAAGATCACTTACTTACCAAGAGAAATTCCTTTGGGGTTTATTTGTGGTCTCTTGCTGCCCCCTGCTGGACAAGTTTGATCAAATACATATGCTTTACATGTCAACTTGGTATCAAAATTCAGATTTCAATCTAAAATGGCTTACTTCCTGTGATACTTGCACTATGACATTAATTGTAAATTCTGAGCGTCTTGCTGAGATCTACAACTGTACAAAATTTCATTACTCTATGATGAAGTAAGTGAATACCAAAGGGTCCTTTGAAATTTGCTTGGTGGCGCTATAGAGAAACTAAGTCCTGCTCACTAAAGTTTGTTATGGATTCCTGTTGGGGGGTGGATAAGGATGCATCCAAATGAGTTTTAAGCAGCTCGGCCCAAAACTGTGGAATTCAGAGCCAAACGTATGACAGCAGCGTTTGAGGTGACTTCGCCACGCCGCCACGCCCCCCTGCTCCATCCAATCCAGTTGGGCCTGAAATCCACAACACAACAACATGTGTTCTGTCTGTGGACACAGTTTCATGTTGATTAGCTCAGAGGGGTAACATAGCGACCGCTTACAACAAAACATGACACTTCCTGTTGTCAGGGGGTGTGGCCTAAGTGATGTCATCATTTGACCATTGGATATTATAGGAGACCTGATGATGATTAATCACAGAAAGTTTGGTGCCTCTGTGTGTTTCTGTGTAGGAGATATAACACTTTTATTTTTTGTGGCGAATAGGTGAACTTTGACCCCTGCCAACGCCCCTCCAGCATGCTCAAAAACTCACCGTTTTGATAACTTTTGATTGGCCATGCCTTATGATCAGACTGCCCGAGTTTCAAGCCGATCGCTCAAAATCTCTAGGAGGAGATCCATCAAATACCAATGCTATAAACGTCAAAAATTGGGTCAAAATCAGACTTTCAGTCTAAAATGGCCAACTTCCTGTGATAGTTGCACTATGACATTAATTGTAAATTCTGAGCGTCTTGTTGAGCTCTACAACTGTACCAAATTTCATGTCTCTACGACGAAGTAAGTGAATAGCAAAGGGTCCTTTGAAAATTTCTAGGTGGCGCCGTTGAGGCATTTTTCTTTAGATTTTTGTGACAACCTTAAAATACAAAATTTTTAAACAGTCACCATGCATCTGCCAAGTTTGGTGAGTTTTTGAAAATGAGAAAGCCCCCAAAAAGGCCCCTCTTTAGGGGGGCAGAATAATAAGAAGAATAATAATTAACACTACAGATACAATAGGCCTTCGCAGCGCTTAGCTGCTCGGGCCTAATAATAATAAAATAATAATAAGAAACAACACAGAAACAATAGGCCTTCGCAGCGCTTCGCTGCTCGGGCCTAATTAAAACCGCAAGCGGTGATGATCGGCCCTCGCAGCCAAGCGCCGCTCTGGCCTATGGGCCACCGCTAGGGTACGCGCACCTCCCGCCGCCAGCCACCGCAGAAGCTGTCATGCATTTTCCTCACCCGTCTAACATGCAATACACACGTACGCGTTGGGCAGCGCTCCCCCACGACTCACAAAAAACCTGATGCAGATCGGTCGATGCACCGAGGAGACACAGCCGTTGAATAATGAAAATGCATTTGGCCACCGGGCCGGACTAAATCGTTCGGCGGGCCAGATCCGGCCCGCAGGCCGTACGTTTGACACCCCTGGTTTAAACACTAGTATACAAATTTAATTAAAGGTATCTTACTAGCTGTTAATCCAGCTTCATGTGAAAAGTTAACAAAACCTTTTTAGTTATTTAAAGTTAATTAATTCATGTGTTTAAGGGTTTCGTTTCTTGCATTAAGACAGCTGTTATGAAAGTTTGACAGTTAAATTGGTGGATACACACCCAAAAGTAATAATGTAAAAGTAACACTTTAGCAATTGGAATATTGCTAAAGTAACATGTTAGCAATATTCCACATGTGTATGTTGTGTACAAACTTTAGTAATTTCTAATAGACCACTTCACTCTCAGAAAGCAGGTCTGCTGGTGGTTCCTAAAGTCTGTAAAACCAGAATGGTAGGCAGATCCTTTAGCTATCATGCTTCTCTCCAGTGGAACCAACTCCCAGTTTTGGTCCGTGACGCAGACACCCTGTCTACTTTTAAGACTAATCCTTAAACTTTCCTTTTTCCATCCATCCATCGTCTTCCGCTTATCCGGGGTCAGGTCGCGGGTGTAGCAGCTTCAAGAGGGAGGCCCAGACCTTCCTCTCCCCAGCCACTTGGGCCACTTCCTCCGGGGGAATCCCAAAGCGTTCCCAGGCCAGCAGAGTCTCTCCAGCGTGTCCTGGGTCTTCCCCTGGGCCTCCTCCCGGTGGGACGTGCCCAGAACACCTCACCAGGGATGCGTCCAGGAGGCATCCTAACCAGATGCCCGAGCCACCTCAACTGGCTCCTCTCAATGTGAAGGAGCAGCGGCTCTACTCTGAGTCCTCCCCGGATGACTGATCTCCTCACCCTATCTCTAAGGGAGAGCCCAGACACACTATGGAGAAAACTCATTTTGGCCGCTTGTGTCCGGGATCTCGTTCTTTCGGTCACGACCCAAAGCTCGTGACCATAGATGAGGGTAGGAACGTAGATCGACTGGTAAATCGAGAGCTTGGCCTTTTGGCTCAGCTCTCTCTTCACCACAACGGATCGGTACAGCACCCGCTTCACAGCAGACGCCGCACCAATCCGCCTGTCGATCTCCCGCTCCATCTTCCCCTCATTCGTGAACAAGACCCCAAGATACTTGAACTCCTCCACTAGAAGCTGGCTCTTGGGACTTTCCTTTTTGACAAAGCTTATAGTTAGAGTGGTTCATGTTACCCTGAGCTACCTCTATAGTTATGCTGCTGTAGGCTTAGGCTGCTGGAGGACATCAGGGTCTACTGTTCTTCGTTTTTGCATGACTGTTGTCATTTCAGCTTTTAACTTTTTGTTTTTTCTATTTTTTCTTCATAGTAGGTACACCTGGTCTGGCGTTCTGTTAGCTGTGACATCATCCAGGGAAGACAGATCACCTGCTATTACCATCTAATGTAAAACACATTACTGGATCAATGTGTGCTTCTGTGCTTTTTTGTCTGTCATGTTGTGTCTCTTCTCTCTCTTTTGTAACCCCCAGTCAGTCAAGGCAGATTACCGTTCATACTGAGCCCGGTTCTGCTGGAGGTTTTTCCTTCCTGTTAATGGGGAGTTTTTCCTTCTGCTGTCACTTCATGCTTGATCAGTATGAGGGATTGCTGCAAAGCCATGTACAATGCAAACGACTCTCCCTGTGGCTCTACGCTTCTTCAGGAGTGAATGCTGCTTGTTACGACTTTGATGCAATTAACTGGTTCACTTATATAGGAAATTTCTTTTACCAATCTGGATAATCTGACTTAATATGTATAATCTGATTGATTTTGACATTGTAAACTGCCTTTAGATGACATGCAGGCATGGACTGGTAATCGGGCGTACCGGGCATTTTCCTGGTGGGCCGACGTGCTGTTTGGGCCGGCAGACCCGACATGTATATTAATAATATGTATTATTATTATTATTATTATTTTATATATCTGCCTCGTTATATTTGCATAATGCATGAAGAAAAATATCAGCAGCGCAAGAGTCTGTTCCGATCATCCGGCCCTTACCACAGGCTACTGCAGCCCATTGGTTATCATCCCTGACAGTCTAAAGGGCTAGGCCAATCATAAAGCAGAAAAACACCTTCACGCTCCATGTGGAACTTTGTGCAGCGGTGTTCACAGTAGTAATGGATAAGAAACGCAAGGGAGGCGCAGAGAAACTGCACGAAAAAAATAAACGAGTTCTTCAAACGGACGCTGCGAAATGTGTCAAACTGACTGACATGTTCCCTACAGCAGGCCTTCATCTGCTCCGGTGTCTGATGTAAAATATGGTGGTGGTGGTGGTCAGTGACGTGCGGTAGGGTTCATAGCTGGTGAGGCACTGACGTCATCAGAGTCAGATTTACAAATATATACACTCTACAGAGTAGACTCGTTGCAAAGTGCTGAAGGAGACTGATTGAGCCAAATAAATTCACCAAGATACATGGAAAAATATTGGTTCTTTGATGAAAAAAAATTGTCATTTGATTGGTAACAGTTTATGAGTTATGATGGATTTCTGCATTTGTAACACATTCTAAAACTATAACCCACATTACGCACATTTTATCACAAAAACTAAACATGAATAAGTATCGCTGTCTTACCTCTACTTATAATTTAAGTCCCTGTGGCGCTCTTTCTGAACAAAAATATCATCATTTTCCGGTAAAAGTTATCTTTATCTTCTTCAGTTTTAAAAGTCTCTCAGTCTCAATGGAGCTCACTGCCAGGGAGGAAAGCCTTCCCTGATCAGTCCTGTTCCAGCTGTATGTTTAGAGTCTTTTTAGTGCTTTACTTGTTTAGCAAAACTCGCTAATAAAACATCAATAACTTGTTTTGACTCTACTATTTGGGGATCACGAGCGGTGCCCCTTGAGCGCCCCCTGCCTAGCGGCCAAGGAACTGCCGGCCTCACCTACAACCAGTTCTTTGCTGTTTATGATCGGCCAGCACCACGAAAACATGTTCTCTGCACACAGTTTGATGACCAAAACACAATTCGTAATCCACATATATTAAATTGTGGAAAATCAGTTCATAACTGTTTGAACAATTGAATTTATGATCTAGAGACAGGAAGATGCATTCACAGAATGGAAGTCAGCACAGTTAACAAGGGATTGCGCAATCCCAGGGGAGGCCAAGCTCGCTGCGGACTCACCGGCTTCGCTATGAAGCGCCACCAAGGATTTACATGAAAAATAGCGAAAAGTCTGCGATTTTAAAGAAAATATGATCAAAAATTAGGAAATTAGATAAATAAAATACTTATTACAAATGACTGAGTAAATCAAAATTTATATTATGTTATTATATATTTTCTTTCTTTCCATGATGACAAGTGAGGCATTTCTCTGGTTCATTTTGTCATTGGCATCCTTTTTTACACAGTGAGTGCACATTAGTCCAATGTTACCCTACAGTATCTGGAAGACTGAATAGATCTGATGAGCAACTTACAATAACTTCTTATAATGATGTAACGTGATAATATGTGTGATTAACCGTGACACCTCTCTTTCTCTCTCTCTCTCTCTCTCTCTCTGATCTAAGAATAGTTGCTGTGCTGTGGTGGAGTTTACATTTTACAGTGTTAATAAATTAAGATTTTGGAAGTATTTTAAGTGTCCACTCTCACTAATTTCCATTAACCTGGCCTCAAGGTATTGCACAGTTGGTATTGCACAGTTGGTATACACATTCAGTACACAAAAAAAATGTGGTGGGCCAGTCTAATCCAAAATGCCAGGGCCGATTTTTTTGTCCCAGTCCACCCCTGATGACATGTTTTATGATTTGGCGTTATATAAATAAAAACTGAAATGTATTGAACAAGAGTAAGTTTGTCAGTTTTCAAGCAGGATTTGTATATCTGTTCAACATAAATATATAAGGAAACCAAAGAGTTAAGATCACTTACTTACCAAGAGAGATTCCTTTGGGGTTTATTTGTGGTCTCTTGCTGCCCCCTGCTGGACAAGTATGATCAAATACATATGCTTTACATGTCAACTTGGTATCAAAATTCAGATTTCAATCTAAAATGGCTTACTTCCTGTGATACTTGCAGTATGACATTAATTGTAAATTCTGAGCGTCTTGCTGAGATCTACAACTGTACAAAATTTCATTACTCTACGATGAAGTAAGTGAATAGCAAAAGGTCCTTTGAAAATTGCTTGGTGGCGCTATAGAGAAACTAAGTCCTGCTCACTAAAGTTTGTTATGGATTCCTGTTGGGGGGTGGATAAGGATGCATCCAAATGAGTTTTAAGCAGCTCGGCCCAAAACTGTGGAATTCAGAGCCAAACGTATGACAGCAGCGTTTGAGGTGAATATGCCACGCCGCCACGCCCCCCTGCTCCATCGAATCCAGTTGAGCCTGAAATCCACAACATACAAACATGTGTTCTGTCTGTGGACACAATTTCATGTTGATTAGCTCAGAGGGATAACATAGCGACCGCTTACAACAAAACATGACACTTCCTGTTGTCAGGGGGCGTGGCCTAAGCAATGTCATCATTTGACCATTGGATATTATAGGAGACCTGATGATGATCAATCACAGAAAGTTTGGTGCCTCTGTGTGTTTCTGTGTAGGAGATATAACACTTTTATTTTTTGTGGCGAATAGGTGAACTTTGACCCCTGCCAACGCCCCTTCAGCATGCTCAAAAACTCACCGTTTTGATAACATTTGATTGGCCATGCCTTATGATCAGACTGCCCGAGTTTCAAGCCGATCGCTCGATATCTCTAGGAGGAGTTAGATCTTATACCAATGCTGTAACTGTCAAAATTGAGGTCAAAATCAGACTTTCAGTCTAAAATGGCCGACTTCCTGTGATACTTGCATTATGACAATAATTGTAAATTCTGAGCGTCTTGTTGAGCTCTACAACTGTACCAAATCTCATGTCTCTACGACGAAGTAAGTGAATAGCAAAGGGTCCTTTGAAAATTTCTAGGTGGCGCCGTTGAGGCATTTTTCTTTAGATTTTTGTGACGACCTTAAAATACAAAATTTTTAAACAGTCACCATGCATCTGCAAAGTTTGGTGAGTTTTTGAATATGATAAAGCCCCCAAAAAGGCCCCTCTTTAGGGGGGCAGAATAATAATAATAAGAATTAAAACCGCAAGCGGTGATGATCGGCCCTCGCAGCCAAGCGCCGCTCTGGCCTAAGGGCCACCGCTAGGGTACGCGCACCTCCCGCCGCCAGCCACCGCAGAAGCTGTCATGCATTTTCCTCACCCGTCTACCATGCCATACACACGTATGCGTTGGGCAGCGCTCCCCCACGACTCACAAAAAATCTGGTGCAGATCGGTCGATGCACCGAGGAGACACAGCCGTTGAATAATAAAAATGCATTTGGCCACCGGGCCGGACTAAATCGTTCGGCGGGCCAGATCCGGCCCGCAGGCCGTACGTTTGACACCCCTGGTTTAAACATTAGTATACCAACTTAATCAAAGGTATCTTACTAGCTGTTAATCCAGCTTCATGTGAAAAGTTAACAAAACCTTTTTAGTTATTTAAAGTTAATTATTTCATGTGTTTAAGGGTTTCGTTTCTTGCATTAAGACAGCTTTTATGAAAGTTTGACAGTTAAATTGGTGGATACACACCCAAAAGTAATAATGTAAAAGTAACACTTTGGCAATTGGAAAATTGCTAAAGTAACACGTTAGCAATATTCCACATGTGTATGTTGTGTACAAACTTTAGTAATTTCTAACAGACCACTTCACTCTCAGAAAGCAGGTCTGCTAGTGGTTCCTAAAGTCTGTAAAACCAGAATGGTAGGCAGATCCTTTAGTTATCAGGCTCCTCTCCAGTGGAACAAACTCCCAGTTTTGGTCCGTGACGCAGACACCCTGTCTACTTTTAAGACTAATCCTAAAACTTTCCTTTTTCCATCCATCCATCGTCTTCCACTTATCCGGGGTCAGGTCGCAGGGGCAGCTTCAAGAGGGAGCCCCAGACCTTCCTCTCCCCAGCCACTTGGGCCACTTCCTCCGGGGGAATCCCAAAGCGTTCCCAGGCCAGCATAGTCTCTCCAGCGTGTCCTGGGTCTTCCTCTGGGCCTCCTCCCGGTGGGATGTGCCCGGAACACCTCACCAGGGATGCGTCCAGGAGGCATCCTGACCAGATGCCCGATCCACCTCAACTGGCTCCTCTCAATGTGGAGGAGCAGCGGCTCTACTCTGAGTCCTCCCCGGATGACTGAGCTCCTCACCCTATCTCTAAGGGAGAGCCCAGACACACTATGGAGAAAACTCATTTTGGCCACTTGTATCCGGGATCTCGTTCTTTCGGTCACGACCCAAAGCTCGTGACCATAGATGAGGGTAGGAACGTAGATCGACTGGTAAATCGAGAGCTTGGCCTTTTGGCTCAGCTCTCTCTTCACCACAACGGATCGGTACAGCGCACGCTTCACAGCAGACGTCGCACCAATCCGCCTGTCGATCTCCCGCTCCATCTTCCCCTCATTCGTGAACAAGACCCCAAGATACTTGAACTCCTCCACTAGAAGCTGGCTCTTGGGACTTTCCTTTTTGACAAAGATTATAGTTAGAGTGGTTCATGTTACCCCGAGCTACCTCTATAGTTATGCTGCTATAGGCTTAGGCTGCTGGAGGACATCAGGGTCTATTGTTCTTCAATTTTGCATGACTGTTGTCATTTCAGCTTTTAACTTTTTGTTTTTTCTATTTTTTCTTCATAGTAGGTACCCCTGGTCTGGCGTTCTGTTAGCTGTGACATCATCCAGGGAAGACAGATCACCTGCTATTACCATCTAATGTAAAACACATTACTGGATCAATGTGTGCTTCTGTGCTTTTTTGTCTGTCTTGTTGTGTCTCTTCTCTCTCTTTTGTAACCCCCAGTCGGTCAAGGCAGATTACCGTTCATACTGAGCCCGGTTCGGCTGGAGGTTTTTCCTTCCTGTTAATGGGGAGTTTTTCCTTCTGCTGTCACTTCATGCTTGATCAGTATGAGGGATTGCTGCTAAGCCATGTACAATGCAAACGACTCTCCCTGTGGCTCTACGCTTCTTCAGGAGTCAATGCTGCTTGTTACGACTTTGATGAAATCAACTGGTTCCCTTATATAGGAATTTCTTTTACTAATCTGGATAATCTGACTTAATATGTATAATCTGATTGATTTTGACATTGTAAACTGCCTTTAGATGACATGCAGGCCGGCAGACCCGACATGTATATTAATAATATGTATTATTATTATTAATATTATTATTATTTTATATATCTGCCTCGTTATATTTGCATAATGCATGAAGAAAAATATCAGCAGCGCAAGAGTCTGTTCCGATAATCCAGCCCTTACCACAGGCTACTGCAGCCCATTGGTTATCATCCCTGACAGTCTAAAGGGCTAGGCCAATCATAAAGTAGAAAAACACCTTCACGCTCCATGTGGAACTTTGTGCAGCGGTGTTCACAGTAGTAATGGATAAGAAATGCAAGGGAGGCGCAGAGAAACTGCACGAAAAAAAGAAACGAGTTCTTTAAACGGATGCTGCGAAATGTGTCAAACTGACTGACATGTCCCCAACAGCAGGCCCTTCATCTGCTCCGGTGTCTGGTGTAAAATATGGTGGTGGTTGTAGTCAGTGACGTGCGGTAGAGAGTGACACGGGAGTGGATTTTCACTCCTGTCCCGTCCCACTCCCACTGATAAAAATTGTGTCCCGTCCCAATCCCGGGCCAGAGTAGAAAAAAAAATCCTGTCCCGTCCCGCTCCTGGTAAAATTACTCCCACTCCCATCCCGCTCCCACTCAGAATGACTCCCGCTCCTGCCCTACTCCCATTCTTGTTGTCTTCATTAAGTTTTCTGGAAATACATTAAACCTGAATGTCTATGAAGGGTCAGTTAAGTTCCTGTTTTAGCTGTAGTAAAGGCCAGTTAAAGTGAAAGGAATAATAATAAATAAATAAATAAAGTAACAAACACGGAAACAGACCATGCCTATCTTAGTTGAATAAACAAAATGTACAATGTTGCTTTTTACTAATTCATTAAGTAATTGTTTCACATGAACAATGAAGTTACTTTTACATTTCAAATTGCTGAAACTAAAGAATAATGCACCGAGAAAGAGATCTATACTCAGTTAAGAAAAAAGTGCATAAAGGCATTACTGTCACAATTTAGATAATGTACCGAAGTGGTTCAAAAACTCAGTTTAGTAAAACAAAAAATTACAAAAAAGTTGAATATCATTCAAGCATATTAGTATTTTTCCATTTGCAATAAAATATCCACAAACTAATTAGGGTTTACTATCAGAACCAATACATTCATTGAACATTAAACACATTCTTAGACAGATCTGTCAACTTTTATCAAAAGTTAAAAGTGAGATTATGTTAATTTTCGGGGATGATGCGGAGCTGGAGGCGGAGCTAACTGGACCCAGGAACAGCCGGTCCAGTCGGCTCCGTCTCATTTTTACCCGACCAGACATGGAAGTACATGTTTTACTTTTGTTAAATAGTGAAACAGAAGTGTTAACACATTGTTCAGTTATTGGGTTAAAACAGAAAAAAACACAACTGTTCAGACAATACTAAATAAAATAATAAAGTAGTTTTAAGTTATTGGCCGTATTATTACACTGTTGCACATTGGGAAATTAGTCCAGGAAACACGTTTTACAAGCAGGTACTGAGTGTTAACACCGTGACATTCAACTCTCCTCAAGTTTGTTAATATTTGCAACTTTACAGTTGCGCTGTGAGTTTAATAAATAAGTCCTTACTTTTGACTTTGCGTTGCCGATCCAACTTTTCCAGGTTGAGTTCGCCACTAGCGGTTGATCCCCCCCCCCACTCCCATTCTGTTTTTTGAGCGCTGGCGGAAAAAATAAACCGGATGCACTGTTGGCTTCTGGGTCGTGTAGTTCTTTGACCAGCATTATAGTTTCGGTTTCTTGGAAAAAAACTACAAAATGGCGGCGGCGAACCTACATTTTTGATTTTCTATTTTATTTAATCTTTTGGCTTCGATCCTAGTTAATTGTACCTGTTGTTGGTTTACTCCCGCTCCCGTCTGCTCCCGTTTATATTTAATCCTGTACCGTCCCAATCACGTGATATTTACTGATGTTGACTCCCATCCCGCGGGATTCCCGTGGGAATCACGTGACCCGCGGGATTCCCGAAAAAATGTCAGTCTCTAACGTGCGGTAGGGTTCATGGCTGGTGAGGCACTGACGTCATCAGAGTCAGATTTACAAATATATACACTCTACAGAGTAGACTCGTTGCAAAGTGCTGAAGGAGACTGATTGAGCCAAATAAATTCACCAAGATACATGGAAAAATATTGGTTCTTTGATGAAAAAAATTGTCATTTGATTGGTAACAGTTTATGAGTTATGATGGATTTCTGCATTTGTAACACATTCTAAAACTATAACCCACATTACGCAGATTTTATCACAAAAACAAAACATGAATAAGTATCGCTGTCTTACCTCTACTTATAATTTAAGTCCCTGTGGCGCTCTTTCTGAACAAAAATATCATCATTTTCCGGTAAAAGTTCTCTTTATCTTCTTCAGTTTTAAAAGTCTCTCAGTCTCAATGGAGCTCACTGCCAGGGAGGAAAGCCTTCCCTGATCAGTCCTGTTCCAGCTGTATGTTTAGTCTTTTTAGTGCTTTACTTGTTTAGCAAAACTCGCTAATAAAACATCAATAACTTGTTTTGACTCTACTATTTGGGGATCACGAGCGGTGCCCCTTGAGCGCCCCCTGCCTAGTGGCCAAGGAACTGCTGGCCTCACCTACAACCACTTCTTTGCTGTTTATGATCGGCCAGCACCACGAAAACATGTTATCTGCACACAGTTTGATGACCAAAACACAATTCCACATATATTAAATTGTGGAAAATCAGTTCATAACTGTTTGAACAATTGAATTTATGATCTAGAGACAGGAAGATGCATTCACAGAATGGAAGTCAGCGCAGTTACCATGGGATTGCGCAATCCCAGGGTAGGCCAAGCTCGCTGCGGCCTCACCGGCTTCGCTATGAAGCGCCACCAAGGATTTACATGAAAAATAGCGAAAAGTCTGCGATTTTAAAGAAAATATGATCAAAAATTAGGAAATTAGATAAATAAAATACTTATTACAAATGACTGAGTAAATCAAAATTTATATTATGTTATTATATATTTTCTTTCTTTCCATGATGACAAGTGAGGCATTTCTCTGGTTCATTTTGTCATTGGCATCCTTTTTTACACAGTGAGTGCACATTAGTCCAATGTTACCCTACAGTATCTGGAAGACTGAATAGATCTGATGAGCAATTTACAATAACTTCTTATAATGATGTAACGTGATAATATGTGTGATTGACCGTGACACCTCTCTTTCTCTCTCTCTCTCTCTGATCTAAGAATAGTTGCTGTGCTGTGGTGGAGTTTACATTTTACAGTGTTAATAAATTAAGATTTTGGAAGTATTTTAAGTGTCCACTCTCACTAATTTCCATTATCCTGACTTCAAGGTATTGCACAGTTGGTATTGCACAGTTGGTATACACATTCAGTACACAAAAAAAATGTGGTGGGCCAGTCTAATCCAAAATGCCAGGGCCAATTTTTTGTCCCAATCCACCCCTGATGACATGTTTCATGATTTGGCGTTATATAAATAAAAACTGAAATGTATTGAACAAGAGTTTGTCAGTTTTCAAGCAGGATTTGTATATCTGTTCAACTTAAATATACAAGGAAACCAAAGAGTTAAGATCACTTACTTACCAAGAGAAATTCCTTTGGGGTTTATTTGTGGTCTCTTGCTGCCCCCTGCTGGACAAGTATGATCAAATACAAATGCTTTACATGTCAACTTGGTATCAAAATTCAGATTTCAATCTAAAATGGCTTACTTCCTGTGATACTTGCAGTATGACATTAATTGTAAATTCTGAGCGTCTTGCTGAGATCTACAACTGTACAAAATTTCATTACTCTACGATGAAGTAAGTGAATACCAAAGGGTCCTTTGAAATTTGCTTGGTGGCGCTATAGAGAAACTAAGTCCTGCTCACTAAAGTTTGTTAAGGATTCCTGTTGGGGGGTGGATAAGGATGCATCCAAATGAGTTTTAAGCAGCTCGGCCCAAAACTGTGGAATTCAGAGCCAAACGTATGACAGCAGCGTTTGAGGTGAATATGCCACGCCGCCACGCCCCCCTGCTCCATCCAATCCAGTTGAGCCTGAAATCCACAACATACCAACATGTGTTCTGTCTGTGGACACAGTTTCATGTTGATTAGCTCAGAGGGGTAACATAGCGACCGCTTACAACAAAACATGACACTTCCTGTTGTCAGGGGGCGTGGCCTAAGCAATGTCATCATTTGACCATTGGATATTATAGGAGACCTGATGGTGATCAATCACTGAAAGTTTGATGCCTCTGTGTGTTTCTGTGTAGGAGATATAACAGTTTTATTTTTTGTGGCGAGTAGGTGAACTTTAACCCTTGCTAATGCCCCTTCAACAAGCTCAAAAACTCACCGTTTTGATAACTTTTAATTGGCCATGCCTTATGATCAGACTGCCCGAGTTTCAAGCCGCTCGCTAAAAATCTCTAGGAGGAGATCCATCAAATACCAATGCTATAAACGTCAAAAATGTGGTCAAAATCAGACATTCAATCTAAAATGGCCGACTTCCTGTGATATTTACACTATGACATTAATTGTAAATTCTGAGCGTCTTGGTGAGCTCTACCACTGTACCAAATCTCATGTCTCTACGATGAAGTAAGTGAATAGCAAAGGGTCCTTTGAAAATTGCTAAGTGGCGCCGTTGAGGCATTAGGTCACGCCCACCAAAATTTGTTATGGATTCCTGTTGGGGGGTGGATAAGGATGCATCCAAGTGAGTTTTATGCAGCTCGGCCCAAAAATGTGGAATTCAGAGCCAAACGTATGGCAGCGGCGTTTGAGGTGACTTCACCACGCCGCCACGCTCTCCTGCTCCATCGAATCGACTTGGGGCTGGAATCCACAACACAACAACATGTTTTCTGTCTCTGGACACAGTTTCATGTTGATTAGCTCAGAGGGGTAACATAGCGACCGTTTACAGCAAAACATGACACTTCCTGTTGTCAGGGGGTGTGGCCTAAGTGATGTCATCATTTGACCATTGGATATTATAGGAGACCTGATGATGATTAATCACAGAAAGTTTGGTGCCTCTGTGTGTTTCTGTGTAGGAGATATAACACTTTTATTTTTTGTGGCGAATAGGTGAACTTTGACCCCTGCCAACGCCCCTTCAGCATGCTCAAAAACTCACCGTTTTGATAACTTTTGATTGGCCATGCCTTATGATCAGACTGCCCGAGTTTCAAGCCGATCGCTCAAAATCTCTAGGAGGAGATCCATCAAATAGCAATGCTATAAACGTCAAAAATTGGGTCAAAATCAGACTTTAAGTCTAAAATAGCCAACTTCCTGTGATATTTGCACTATGACATTAATTGTAAATTCTGAGCGTCTTGTTGAGCTCTACAACTGTACCAAATTTCATGTCTCTACGACGAAGTAAGTGAATAGCAAAGGGTCCTTTGAAAATTTCTAGGTGGCGCTGTTGAGGCATTTTTCTTTAGATTTTTGTGACGACCTTAAAATACAAAATTTTTAAACAGTCACCATGCATCTGCCAAGTTTGGTGAGTTTTTGAAAATGAGAAAGCCCCCAAAAAGGCCCCTCTTTAGGGGGGCAGAATAATAATAATAATAATAATAATAATAATAATAATTAACACTACAGATACAATAGGCCTTCGCAGCGCTTAGCTGCTCGGGCCTAATAAGAATAATAATAATTAACACTACAGATACAATAGGCCTTCGCAGCGCTTAGCTGCTCGGGCCTAATAATAATAATAATTAACACTACAGATACAATAGGCCTTCGCAGCGCTTAGCTGCTCGGGCCTAATTAAAACCGCAAGCGGTGATGATCGGCCCTCGCAGCAAAGCGCCGCTCTGGCCTATTGGCCACCGCTGGGATTTGCGCACCGCCGGCCGCCCGCCACCGCAGATGCTGTCACGCATTTTGCCCGCCCGGCCACTGGGCGATTCACACGAACGTGTTCGGCAGCGCTCCCCCACGACTCACAAAAAATCTGGTCCAGATCGCTCGATGCAGCGAGGAGATACAGCCGTTGAATAATGATAATGCATTTGGCCACCGGACCGGACTAAATCGTTCGGCGGGCCGTACCTTTGACACCCCTGGTTTAAACATTAGAATACCAATTTAATCAAAGGTATCTTACTAGCTGTTAATCCAGCTTAATGTGAAAAGTTAACAAAACCATTTTAGTATTTTAAAGTTACTTGCTATTTCATGTGTTTAAGGGTTTTGTTTCTTGCATTAAGACAGCTTTTATGAAAGTTTAACATCTAAATTGGTGATACACACCCAAAAGTAATGTAAAAGGAACACTTTAGCAATTGGACTATTGCTAAAGGAACACTTTAGCAAAATCGCGGGGGTAGCAGCTTTATAAAGGAGGCCCAGACGTCCCTCTCGCCAGCCACTTGGGCCACCTCCTCCAGGGGAATCCCAAGGTGTTCCCAGGCCAGCTGAGAAAACATAGTCTCTCCAGCGTGTCCTGGGTCTTCCCCTGGGCCTCCTCCCGGTGGGACGTGCCCAGAACACCTCACCAAGGAGGCGTCCAGGAGGCATCCTAACCAGATGCACAAGCCACCTCAACTGGCTCCTCTCGACGTGAAGAAGCAGTGGCTCTACTCTGAGTCCTCCCCGGATGACTGAGCTCCTCACCTTATCTCTAAGGGAGAGCTCACACACACTATGGAGAAAACTCATTTCGGCCGCTTGTATCCAGGATCTCGTTCTTTCGGTCACGACCCAAAGCTCGTGACCATAGATGAGCGTAGGAACGTAGATCGACCGGTAAATCGAGAGCTTCGCCTTTTGGCTCAGCTCTCTCTTCACCACACCGGACCGGTACAGCGCCCGCTTCACAGCAGACGCCGCACCAATCCGCCTGTCGATCTCCCGCTCCATCTTCCCCTCATTCGTGAACAAGACCCCAAGATACTTGAACTTCTCCACTAGAAGCTGGCTCTTTGGACTTTCCTTTTTTAAAAAGCTTATAGTTAGAGGGGCTCATGTTACCCTGAGCTACCTCTATAGTTATGCTGCTATACGTTTAGGCTACTGCAGGACATCAGGGTCTATTGTTCTTCAATTTTGAATGACTGTTGTCATTTCAGCTTTTAACTTTTTGATTTTTCTTTTTTCTTCATTGTAGGTACACCTGGTCTGGTGTTCTGTTAGCTGTGGCATCATCCAGGGAAGACAGATCACCCGCTACTACCATCTAATGTAGAACTTCTGTGCTTTTTTGTCTCTCTTGTTGTGTCTCTGCTCTGTCTTCTGTAACCCCCAGTCTGTCGAGGCAGATGACCGTTCATACTGAGCCCGGTTCTGCTGGAGATTTTACCTTCCCGTTAAGGGGGAGTTTTTTCCCCCGCTGTTGCTTCATGCTTGCTCAGTAGGTAGGATTGCTGCAAAGCCATGGACACAGCAGACGACTCTCCCTGTGGCTCTACGCTTCTTCAAGAGAGAATGCTACTTGTCAAGACTTTGATGCAATGAACTGGTTCCCTTATATAGGAATTTTTTTGACCAATGTGTATAATCTGACCCAATCTGTATAATCTGATTGATTTTGACTTTGTAAAGTGCCTTGAGATGACATATTTCATGAATTGGCGCTATATAAATAACATTGAATTTAATCATCTCTTTAGACCAAGTAAACTATCACATTTTATGAGACAGTTATCTCATTTTAAAGATATAATCATCTAACGTTATTACTCTTAGCAAGTTAAAGCTCCATAAAAATTTTAGACCAGCTTTTAGTTCCACTCTTTTATTATGCACATCTAGGCTACCTATAAATATAAAGTATGGCATGCCAAAAAACATTTTCAACAAAAGGCAATTTTAGTAATTGCCTTGCAATTTTATATCTAAGCATTAAAAATGATAATATTTCACCAATTTTCACAGCAAGATTGAAATAACGACTATCCAACATTTTAAGATTTTGTAAAAACTTTTTTCCTTTTTTACCTACCTTTTGAAATGAATACTTGTTTCTACTTCTCCAAAATTATACTTCAAGAAAACTATTGTGCTGTCCTGGGGCCATATGAAGCTAGACAGCTAGGACAAAAGTTCCCCACACAAAGCTTCCTTTTCTTGCGTTGTCTGAATAACCTTTGTTACCAAATCTGGTTTTAAACATTGTTTTTGTAAAAAGACAAATATTTTTCCAAGGCAGAAGCGTGTAGAACAAATTCAACTTCAACATTAGCAGTTTCCCTAGCTTCATAGCTGAAAAGCAGCTTTTAACCGGAGCAAAATACGTCAAAGATCTTTTTTTAAGGTGAGAGCACTCACTATCTCACGTAATTCACATAGAGATCTAACAAAGTTGTGATGTCTCACTCTGATTAAATATGAACCCAAAACGTTTCTAACTGTTTTTACCATGGATTTCCTCTGACTAAGAATTAATTAATATCTTATTTATGTAATGTATTCACGACATGAATTCCTTGCTGTCTTAACAAAAGGCAGAACAACTATAACGTTACTTTCTATAATTATTACAGGTTCTGCTGAGATGTCAAATTCTGGAGAGTGCTTAGACACCCTGACACACAAATATGGATTAACTTCATTTCAAGTGCACTCGTGAACTTGTTTTAGTTGATTTAGTTTTCTTGATGTACTGTAGAGCGTGATGAGGTCTGTTGTGGTATTGTGTGCACTGGATTGTGGGGACAGTTGGTGTTGTCTGTCAAAGTTACAAGATATATATAACGGTTGCAGTTACAGCTCAAACGTCGTAACAACACTTCTAAATCTGAGTCTGACGCACAATTTCAAATACAAACACGAAGCAGTTTGATTTTTGTCCGATGACGAGCGAGCGAGCGAGCGAGAGAGAGAGAACTGGTAAAGCAGCACATAGTAACAATAAGTCTAGCGCTCCATAAAGATGTTATTAATCAGGGAAATCTTTCTGATTGTTTCACAGCGGTTACCTGCAGCGGGTAAACACGCCCACGACAACACACTTAGGCTCCCCGCAGCCCATTTCTATCGTAATATGCGCCAAAACTGCCTCTTTAAAATGAACTGCACTGTCTGAATTGCAATGAGAAGTATTACACATCTATGCGCTCCCCCCAGGAGCAGCGTTTTTTTTTTTCCCCAGGACCCGCGGTAACGACAGCGGTGTTCTTACCATGGAGTATTAGGGCCACACATGAAGAGAAAAAATAATTTAGCCATGACGAGATTAAACTGGTGCAGATCAGTTGATGCAGCGATGCATTTGGCCACCGGAGGCAGTGGCGACCCACCAGCTTAAAATCTATGTATTGACATCTTAAAAATGGCCTTATAGCTTAAAAGATCATCCTGTTTTGGTTGATTTTGTAGCCGAATAGAAGAGATGTTCTCAAAGCATTAAATAAGCCTTTTGACTTTTAAAAATGTTGTCCTTTTAAGGTAATTTTAAGTTACTTTTTATTAAATTTGTCAATATCCTATGGAAGTCTGGACATATGGCAGCGGCCTTTCAGGTGACTTCGCCACGCCACCACGCCGCACTGCTACATGGAATCCAGTTGGGCCTCGAATCCACAACACAGCAACATGTCTTCTGTCTGTGGACACAGTTTCATGTTGATTAGCTCAGAGGGGTAACATAGCGACTGTTAACAATAAAACATGACACTTCCTGTTGTCAGGGGGCGTGGCCTAAGCAATGTCATCATTTGACCATTGGATATTGTAGGAGACCTAGTGGTGATAAACTACTGAAAGTTTGGTGGCTCTGTGAGTTTTTGTATATGAAATATAACAGTTTTGTGTTTCATGGCGCGTAGGTGAACTTTGACCCCCGCTCACGCCCCTTCAGCATGCTCAAAAACTCACCGTTTTGATAACCTTTAATTGGCCATGCCTTATGATCAGACTGCCCGAGTTTCAAGCCGCTCGCTCAAAATCTCTAGGAGGAGTTCCATCAAATACCAATGCTGTAAACGTCAAAAATGGGGTCAAAATCAGACCTTCAATCTAAAATGGCCGATTTCCTGTGATATTTGCATTATGACATTAATTGTAAATTCTGAGCGTCTTGGTGAGCTCTACCACTGTACCAAATCTCATGTCTCTACGATGAAGTAAGTGAATAGCAAAGG
The DNA here is from genome assembly GCA_037039145.1 of Fundulus diaphanus. Classification (NCBI taxonomy): domain Eukaryota; kingdom Metazoa; phylum Chordata; class Actinopteri; order Cyprinodontiformes; family Fundulidae; genus Fundulus; species Fundulus diaphanus. The sequence goes on along the minus strand of CM073126.1, from coordinate 61,816,796 downwards.
GTCCTTTGAAAATTGCTAGGTGGCGCCGTTGAGGCATTTTTCTTTAGATTTTTATGAGGACCTTAAAATACAAAATTTTTAAACAGTCTTCATGCGTCCGCCAAGTTTGGTGAGTTTTTGAATATGATAAAGCCCCCAAAAAGGCCCCTCTTTAGGGGGGCAGAATAAAAATAATAATAAGAAACAACACAGAAACAATAGGCCTTCGCAGCGCTTCGCTGCTCGGGCCTAATAAGAATTAAAACCGCAAGCGGTGATGATCGGCCCTCGCAGCCAAGCGCCGCTCTGGCCTATGGGCCACCGCTAGGGTACGCGCACCTCCCGCCGCCAGCCACCGCAGAAGCTGTCATGCATTTTCCTCACCCGTCTAACATGCAATACACACGTACGCGTTGGGCAGCGCTCTCCCACGACTCACAAAAAACCTGGTGCAGATCGGTCGATGCACCGAGGACACACAGCCGTTGAATAATGAAAATGCATTTGGCCACCGGGCCGGACTAAATCGTTCGGCGGGCCAGATCCGGCCCGCAGGCCGTACGTTTGACACCCCTGGTTTAAACACTAGTATACAAATTTAATTAAAGGTATCTTACTAGCTGTTAATCCAGCTTCATGTGAAAAGTTAACAAAACCTTTTTAGTTATTTAAAGTTAATTATTTCATGTGTTTAAGGGTTTCGTTTCTTGCATTAAAACAGCTGTTATGAAAGTTTGACAGTTAAATTGGTGTATACACACCCAAAAGTAATAATGTAAAAGTAACACTTTAGCAATTGGAATATTGCTAAAGTAACACGTTAGCAATATTCCACATGTGTATGTTGTGTACAAACTTTAGTAATTTCTAACAGACCACTTCACTCTCAGAAAGCAGGTCTGCTGGTGGTTCCTAAAGTCTGTAAAACCAGAATGGTAGGCAGATCCTTTAGCTATCATGCTTCTCTCCAGTGGAACCAACTCCCAGTTTTGGTCCGTGACGCAGACACCCTGTCTACTTTTAAGACTAATCCTTAAACTTTCCTTTTTCCATCCATCCATCGTCTTCCGCTTATCCAGGGTCAGGTCGCGGGTGTAGCAGCTTAAAGAGGGAGGCCCAGACCTTCCTCTCCCCAGCCACTTGGGCCACTTCCTCCGGGGGAATCCCAAAGCGTTCCCAGGCCAGCAGAGTCTCTCCAGCGTGTCCTGGGTCTTCCCCTGGGCCTCCTCCCGGTGGGACGTGCCCAGAACACCTCACCAGGGATGCGTCCAGGAGGCATCCTAACCAGATGCCCGAGCCACCTCAACTGGCTCCTCTCAATGTGAAGGAGCAGCGGCTTTATTCTGAGTCCTCCCCGGATGACTGATCTCCTCACCCTATCTCTAAGGGAGAGCCCAGACACACTATGGAGAAAACTCATTTTGGCCGCTTGTGTCCGGGATCTCGTTCTTTCGGTCACGACCCAAAGCTCGTGACCATAGATGAGGGTAGGAACGTAGATCGACTGGTAAATCGAGAGCTTGGCCTTTTGGCTCAGCTCTCTTTTCACCACAACGGACCGGTACAGCGCCCGCTTCACAGCAGACGCCGCACCAATCCGCCTGTCGATCTCCCGCTCCATCTTCCCCTCATTCGTGAAAAAGACCCAAAGATACTTGAACTCCTCCACTAGAAGCTGGCTCTTGGGACTTTCCTTTTTGACAAAGCTTATAGTTAGAGTGGCTCATGTTACGCTGAGCTACCTTTATAGTTATGCTGCTATAGGCTTAGGCTGCTGGAGGACATCAGGGCCTATTTTTCTTCAATTTTGCATGACTGTTGTAATTTCAGCTTTTAACTTTTTGTTTTTTCTATTTTTTCTTCATAGTAGGTACACCTGGTCTGGCGTTCTGTTAGCTGTGACATCATCCAGGGAAGACAGATCACCTGTTATTACCATCTAATGTAAAACAGATTACTGGATCAATGTGTGCTTCTGTGCTTTTTTGTCTGTCTTGTTGTGTCTCTTCTCTCTCTTTTGTAACCCCCAGTCGGTCAAGGCAGATTACCGTTCATACTGAGCCCGGTTCTGATGGAGGTTTTTCCTTCCTGTTAATGGGGAGTTTTTCCTTCCACTGTCACTTCATGCTTGATCAGTATGAGGGATTGCTGCAAAGCCATGTACAATGCAAACGACTCTCCCTGTGGCTCTACGCTTCTTCAGGAGTGAATGCTGCTTGTTACGACTTTGATGCAATCAACTGGTTCCCTTATATAGGAATTTCTTTTACCAATCTGGATAATATGACTTAATATGTATAATCTGATTGATTTTGACACTGTAAACTGCCTTTAGATGACATGCAGGCATGGACTGGTAATCGGGCGTACCCGGCATTTTCCTGGTGGGCCGGCAGACCCGACATGTATATTAATAATATGTATTATTATTATTATTATTTTATATATATGCCTCGTTATATTTGCATAATGCATGAAGAAAAATAAAATCAGCAGCGCAAGAGTCTGTTCCGATCATCCGGACCTTACCACAGGCTACTGCAGCCCATTGGTTATCATCCCTGACAGTCTAAAGGGCTAGGCCAATCTTAAAGTAGAAAAACACCTTCACGCTCCATGTGGAACTTTGTGCAGCGGTGTTCACAGTAGTAATGGATAAGAAACGCAAGGGAGGCGCAGAGAAACTGCACGAAAAAAAGAAACGAGTTCTTCAAACGGATGCTGCGAAATGTGTAAAACTGACTGACATGTTCCCAATAGCAGGCCCTTCATCTGCTCCGGTGTCTGGTGTAAAATATGGTGATAGTGGTGGTTGTAGTCAGTGACGTGCGGTAGGGTTCATAGCTGGTGAGGCACTGACGTCATCAGAGTCAGATTTATTAATATATACACTCTACAGAGTAGACTCGTTGCAAAGTGCTGAAGGAGACTGATTGAGCCAAATAAATTCACCAAGATACATGGAAAAATATTGGTTCTTTGATGAAAAAAAATTGTCATTTGATTGGTAACAGTTTATGAGTTATGATGGATTTCTGCATTTGTAACACATTCTAAAACTATAACCCACATTACGCACATTTTATCACAAAAACTAAACATGAATAAGTATCGCTGTCTTACCTCTACTTATAATTTAAGTCCCTGTGGCGCTCTTTCTGAACAAAAATATCATCATTTTCCGGTAAAAGTTCTCTTTATCTTCTTCACTTTTAAAAGTCTCTCAGTCTCAATGGAGCTCACTGCCAGGGAGGAAAGCCTTCCCTGATCAGTCCTGTTTCGGCTGTATGTTTAGAGTCTTTTTAGTGCTTTACTTGTTTAGCAAAACTCGCTAATAAAACATCAATAACTTGTTTTGACTCTACTATTTGGGGATCACGAGCGGTGCCCCTTGAGCGCCCCCTGCCTAGCGGTCAAGGAACTGCCGGCCTCACCTACAACCAGTTCTTTGCTGTTTATGATCGGCCAGCACCACGAAAACATGTTATCTGCACACAGTTTGATGACCAAAACACAATTCGTAATCCACATATATTAAATTGTGGAAAATCAGTTCATAACTGTTTGAACAATTGAATTTATGATCTAGAGACAGGAAGATGCATTCACAGAATGGAAGTCAGCACAGTTAACATGGGATTGCGCAATCCCAGGGGAGGCCAAGTTCGCTGCGGCCTCACCGGCTTCGCTATGAAGCGCCACCAAGGATTTACATGAAAAATAGAGAAAAGTCTGCGATATTAAAGAAAATATGATCAAAAATTAGGAAATTAGATAAATAAAATACTTATTACAAATGACTGAGTAAATCAAAATTTATATTATGTTATTATATATTTTCTTTCTTTCCATGATGACAAGTGAGGCATTTCTCTGGTTCATTTTGTCATTGGCATCCTTTTTTTGTCCCAGTCCACCCCTGATGACATGTTTTATGATTTGGCGTTATATAAATAAAAACTGAAATGTATTGAACAAGAGTAAGTTTGTCAGTTTTCAAGCAGGATTTGTATATCTGTTCAACATAAATATATAAGGAAACCAAAGAGTTAAGATCACTTACTTACCAAGAGAGATTCCTTTGGGGTTTATTTGTGGTCTCTTGCTGCCCCCTGCTGGACAAGTATGATCAAATACATATGCTTTACATGTCAACTTGGTATCAAAATTCAGATTTCAATCTAAAATGGCTTACTTCCTGTGATACTTGCAGTATGACATTAATGGTAAATTCTGAGCGTCTTGCTGAGATCTACAACTGTACAAAATTTCATTACTCTACGATGAAGTAAGTGAATAGCAAAAGGTCCTTTGAAAATTGCTTGGTGGCGCTATAGAGAAACTAAGTCCTGCTCACTAAAGTTTGTTATGGATTCCTGTTGGGGGGTGGATAAGGATGCATCCAAATGAGTTTTAGGCAGCTCGGCCCAAAACTGTGGAATTCAGAGCCAAACGTATGACAGCAGCGTTTGAGGTGACTTCGCCACGCCGCCACGCCCCCCTGCTCCATCCAATCCAGTTGGGCCTGAAATCCACAACACAACAACATGTGTTCTGTCCCTGGACACAGTTTCATGTTGATTAGCTCAGAGGGGTAACATAGCGACCGCTTACAACAAAACATGACACTTCCTGTTGTCAGGGGGCGTGGCCTAAGCAATGTCATCATTTGACCATTGGATATTATAGGAGACCTGATGATGATCAATCACAGAAAGTTTGGTGCCTCTGTGTGTTTCTGTGTAGGAGATATAACACTTTTATTTTTTGTGGCGAATAGGTGAACTTTGACCCCTGCCAACACCCCTTCAGCATGCTCAAAAACTCACCGTTTTGATAACATTTGATTGGCCATGCCTTATGATCAGACTGCCCGAGTTTCAAGCCGATCGCTCGATATCTCTAGGAGGAGTTAGATCTTATACCAATGCTGTAACTGTCAAAATTGAGGTCAAAATCAGACTTTCAGTCTAAAATGGCCAACTTCCTGTGATACTTGCATTATGACATTAATTGTAAATTCTGAGCGTCTTGTTGAGCTCTACAACTGTACCAAATCTCATGTCTCTACGACGAAGTAAGTGAATAGCAAAGGGTCCTTTGAAAATTTCTAGGTGGCGCCGTTGAGGCATTTTTCTTTAGATTTTTGTGACGACCTTAAAATACAAAATTTTTAAACAGTCACCATGCATCTGCAAAGTTTGGTGAGTTTTTGAAAATGAGAAAGCCCCCAAAAAGGCCCCTCTTTAGGGGGGCAGAATAATAAGAATAATAATTAAAACCGCAAGCGGTGATGATCGGCCCTCGCAGCCAAGCGCCGCTCTGGCCTAAGGGCCACCGCTAGGGTACGCGCACCTCCCGCCGCCAGCCACCGCAGAAGCTGTCATGCATTTTCCTCACCCGTCTACCATGCAATACACACGTATGCGTTGGGCAGCGCTCCCCCACGACTCACAAAAAATGTGGTGCAGATCGGTCGATGCACCGAGGAGACACAGCCGTTGAATAATAAAAATGCATTTGGCCACCGGGCCGGACTAAATCGTTCGGCGGGCCAGATCCGGCCCGCAGGCCGTACGTTTGACACCCCTGGTTTAAACATTAGTATACCAACTTAATCAAAGGTATCTTACTAGCTGTTAATCCAGCTTCATGTGAAAAGTTAACAAAACCTTTTTAGTTATTTAAAGTTAATTATTTCATGTGTTTAAGGGTTTCGTTTCTTGCATTAAGACAGCTTTTATGAAAGTTTGACAGTTAAATTGGTGGATACACACCCAAAAGTAATAATGTAAAAGTAACACTTTGGCAATTGGAAAATTGCTAAAGTAACACGTTAGCAATATTCCACATGTGTATGTTGTGTACAAACTTTAGTAATTTCTAACAGACCACTTCACTCTCAGAAAGCAGGTCTGCTAGTGGTTCCTAAAGTCTGTAAAACCAGAATGGTAGGCAGATCCTTTAGTTATCAGGCTCCTCTCCAGTGGAACAAACTCCCAGTTTTGGTCCGTGACGCAGACACCCTGTCTACTTTTAAGACTAATCCTAAAACTTTCCTTTTTCCATCCATCCATCGTCTTCCACTTATCCGGGGTCAGGTCGCAGGGGCAGCTTCAAGAGGGAGCCCCAGACCTTCCTCTCCCCAGCCACTTGGGCCACTTCCTCTGGGGGAATCCCAAAGCGTTCCCAGGCCAGCATAGTCTCTCCAGCGTGTCCTGGGTCTTCCTCTGGGCCTCCTCCCGGTGGGACGTGCCCAGAACACCTCATCAGGGAGGCGTCCAGGAGGCATCCTAACCAGATGCCCGATCCACCTCAACTGGCTCCTCTCAATGTGGAGGAGCAGCGGCTCTACTCTGAGTCCTCCCCGGATGACTGAGCTCCTCACCCTATCTCTAAGGGAGAGCCCAGACACACTATGGAGAAAACTCATTTTGGCCGCTTGTATCCGGGATTTCGTTCTTTCGGTCACGACCCAAAGCTCGTGACCATAGATGAGGGTAGGAACGTAGATCGACTGGTAAATCGAGAGCTTGGCCTTTTGGCTCAGCTCTCTCTTCACCACAACGGATCGGTACAGCGCACGCTTCACAGCAGACGTCGCACCAATCCGCCTGTCGATCTCCCGCTCCATCTTCCCCTCATTCGTGAACAAGACCCCAAGATACTTGAACTCCTCCACTAGAAGCTGGCTCTTGGGACTTTCCTTTTTGACAAAGATTATAGTTAGAGTGGTTCATGTTACGCTGAGCTACCTCTATAGTTATGCTGCTATAGGCTTAGGCTGCTGGAGGACATCAGGGTCTATTGTTCTTCAATTTTGCATGACTGTTGTCATTTCAGCTTTTACCTTTTTGTTTTTTCTATTTTTTCTTCATAGTAGGTACACCTGGTCTGGCGTTCTGTTAGCTGTGACATCATTCAGGGAAGACAGATCACCTGCTATTACCATCTAATGTAAAACACATTACTGGATCAATGTGTGCTTCTGTGCTTTTTTGTCTGTCTTGTTGTGTCTCTTCTCTCTCTTTTGTAACCCCCAGTCGGTCAAGGCAGATTACCGTTCATACTGAGCCCGGTTCGGCTGGAGGTTTTTCCTTCCTGTTAATGGGGAGTTTTTCCTTCTGCTGTCACTTCATGCTTGATCAGTATGAGGGATTGCTGCAAAGCCATGTACAATGCAAACGACTCTCCCTGTGGCTCTACGCTTCTTCAGGAGTCAATGCTGCTTGTTACGACTTTGATGAAATCAACTGGTTCCCTTATATAGGAATTTCTTTTACCAATCTGGATAATCTGACTTAATATGTATAATCTGATTGATTTTGACATTGTAAACTGCCTTTAGATGACATGCAGGCCGGCAGACCCGACATGTATATTAATAATATGTATTATTATTATTAATATTATTATTATTTTATATATCTGCCTCGTTATATTTGCATAATGCATGAAGAAAAATATCAGCAGCGCAAGAGTCTGTTCCGATCATCCGGCCCTTACCACAGGCTACTGCAGCCCATTGGTTATCATCCCTGACAGTCTAAAGGGCTAGGCCAATCATAAAGTAGAAAAACACCTTCACGCTCCATGTGGAACTTTGTGCAGCGGTGTTCACAGTAGTAATGGATAAGAAACGCAAGGGAGGCGCAGAGAAACTGCACGAAAAAAAGAAACGAGTTCTTCAAACGGATGCTGCGAAATGTGTCAAACTGACTGACATGTTCCCAACAGCAGGCCCTTCATCTGCTCCGGTGTCTGGTGTAAAATATGGTGGTTGTGGTTGTAGTCAGTGACGTGCGGTAGAGTTCATAGCTGGTGAGGCACTGACGTCATCAGAGTCAGATTTACAAATATATACACTCTACAGAGTAGACTCGTTGCAAAGTGCTGAAGGAGACTGATTGAGCCAAATAAATTCACCAAGATACATGGAAAAATATTGGTTCTTTGATGAAAAAAATTGTCATTTGATTGGTAACAGTTTATGAGTTATGATGGATTTCTGCATTTGTAACACATTCTAAAACTATAACCCACATTAAGCACATTTCATTACAGAAACAAAACATGAATAAGTATCGCTGTCTTACCTCTACTTATAATTTAAGTCCCTGTGGCGCTCTTTCTGAACAAAAATATCATCATTTTCCGGTAAAAGTTCTCTTTATCTTCTTCAGTTTTAAAAGTCTCTCAGTCTCAGTGGAGCTCACTGCCAGGGAGGAAAGCCTTCCCTGATCAGTCCTGTTCCAGCTGTATGTTTAGAGTCTTTTTAGTGCTTTACTTGTTTAGCAAAACTCGCTAATAAAACATCAATAACTTGTTTTGACTCTACTATTTGGGGATCACGAGCGGTGCCCCTTGAGCGCCCCCTGCCTAGTGGCCAAGGAACTGCTGGCCTCACCTACAACCAGTTCTTTGCTGTTTATGATCGGCCAGCACCACGAAAACATGTTATCTGCACACAGTTTGATGACCAAAACACAATTCGTAATCCACATATATTAAATTGTGGAAAATCAGTTCATAACTGTTTGAACAATTGAATTTATGATCTAGAGACAGGAAGATGCATTCACAGAATGGAAGTCAGCGCAGTTACCATGGGATTGCGCAATCCCAGGGTAGGCCAAGCTCGCTGCGGCCTCACCGGCTTCGCTATGAAGCGCCACCAAGGATTTACATGAAAAATAGCGAAAAGTCTGCGATTTTAAAGAAAATATGATCAAAAATTAGGAAATTAGATAAATAAAATACTTATTACAAATGACTGAGTAAATCAAAATTTATATTATGTTATTATATATTTTCTTTCTTTCCATGATGACAAGTGAGGCATTTCTCTGGTTCATTTTGTCATTGGCATCCTCTTTTACACAGTGAGTGCACATTAGTCCAATGTTACCCTACAGTATCTGGAAGACTGAATAGATCTGATGAGCAACTTACAATAACTTCTTATAATGATGTAACGTGATAATATGTGTGATTGACCGTGACACCTCTCTTTCTCTCTCTCTCTCTCTCTGATCTAAGAATAATTGCTGTGCTGTGGTGGAGTTTACATTTTACAGTGTTAATAAATTAAGATTTTGGAAGTATTTTAAGTGTCCACTCACTAATTTCCATTATCCTGACTTCAAGGTATTGCACAGTTGGTATTGCACAGTTGGTATACACATTCAGTACACAAAAAAAATGTGGTGGGCCAGTCTAATCCAAAATGCCAGGGCCAATTTTTTGTCCCAATCCACCCCTGATGACATGTTTCATGATTTGGCGCTATATAAATAAAAACTGAAATGTATTGAACAAGAGTTTGTCAGTTTTCAAGCAGGATTTGTATATCTGTTCAACTTAAATATACAAGGAAACCAAAGAGTTAAGATCACTTACTTACCAAGAGAAATTCCTTTGGGGTTTATTTGTGGTCTCTTGCTGCCCCCTGCTGGACAAGTATGATCAAATACATATGCTTTACATGTCAACTTGGTATCAAAATTCAGATTTCAATCTAAAATGGCTTACTTCCTGTGATACTTGCAGTATGACATTAATTGTAAATTCTGAGCGTCTTGCTGAGATCTACAACTGTACAAAATTTCATTACTCTACGATGAAGTAAGTGAATACCAAAGGGTCCTTTGAAATTTGCTTGGTGGCGCTATAGAGAAACTAAGTCCTGCTCACTAAAGTTTGTTAAGGATTCCTGTTGGGGGGTGGATAAGGATGCATCCAAATGAGTTTTAAGCAGCTCGGCCCAAAACTGTGGAATTCAGAGCCAAACGTATGACAGCAGCGTTTGAGGTGAATATGCCACGCCGCCACGCCCCCCTGCTCCATCCAATCCAGTTGAGCCTGAAATCCACAACATACCAACATGTGTTCTGTCTGTGGACACAGTTTCATGTTGATTAGCTCAGAGGGGTAACATAGCGACCGCTTACAACAAAACATGACACTTCCTGTTGTCAGGGGGCGTGGCCTAAGCAATGTCATCATTTGACCATTGGATATTATAGGAGACCTGATGGTGATCAATCACTGAAAGTTTGATGCCTCTGTGTGTTTCTGTGTAGGAGATATAACAGTTTTATTTTTTGTGGCGAGTAGGTGAACTTTAACCCTTGCTAATGCCCCTTCAACAAGCTCAAAAACTCACCGTTTTGATAACTTTTAATTGGCCATGCCTTATGATCAGACTGCCCGAGTTTCAAGCCGCTCGCTAAAAATCTCTAGGAGGAGATCCATCAAATACCAATGCTATAAACGTCAAAAATGGGGTCAAAATCAGACATTCAATCTAAAATGGCCGACTTCCTGTGATATTTACACTATGACATTAATTGTAAATTCTGAGCGTCTTGGTGAGCTCTACCACTGTACCAAATCTCATGTCTCTACGATGAAGTAAGTGAATAGCAAAGGGTCCTTTGAAAATTGCTAAGTGGCGCCGTTGAGGCATTAGGTCACGCCCACCAAAATTTGTTATGGATTCCTGTTGGGGGGTGGATAAGGATGCATCCAAGTGAGTTTTATGCAGCTCGGCCCAAAAATGTGGAATTCAGAGCCAAACGTATGGCAGCGGCGTTTGAGGTGACTTCACCACGCCGCCACGCTCTCCTGCTCCATCGAATCGACTTGGGGCTGGAATCCACAACACAACAACATGTGTTCTGTCTGTGGACACAGTTTCATGTTGATTAGCTCAGAGGGGTAACATAGCGACCGTTTACAGCAAAACATGACACTTCCTGTTGTCAGGGGGTGTGGCCTAAGTGATGTCATCATTTGACCATTGGATATTATAGGAGACCTGATGATGATTAATCACAGAAAGTTTGGTGCCTCTGTGTGTTTCTGTGTAGGAGATATAACACTTTTATTTTTTGTGGCGAATAGGTGAACTTTGACCCCTGCCAACGCCCCTTCAGCATGCTCAAAAACTCACCGTTTTGATAACTTTTGATTGGCCATGCCTTATGATCAGACTGCCCGAGTTTCAAGCCGATCGCTCAAAATCTCTAGGAGGAGTTAGATCTTATACCGATGCTGTAACTGTCAAAATTGAGGTCAAAATCAGACTTTCAATCTAAAATGGCCGACTTCCTGTGATATTTACACTATGACATTAATTGTAAATTCTGAGCGTCTTGGTGAGCTCTACAACTGTACCAAATTTCATGTCTCTACGACGAAGTAAGTGAATAGCAAAGGGTCCTTTGAAAATTTCTAGGTGGCGCCGTTGAGGCATTTTTCTTTAGATTTTTGTGACGACCTTAAAATACAAAATTTTTAAACAGTCACCATGCATCTGCCAAGTTTGGTGAGTTTTTGAAAATGAGAAAGCCCCCAAAAAGGCCCCTCTTTAGGGGGGCAGAATAATAATAATAATAATAATAATAATAATAATAATAATAATAATTAACACTACAGATACAATAGGCCTTCGCAGCGCTTAGCTGCTCGGGCCTAATTAAAACCGCAAGCGGTGATGATCGGCCCTCGCAGCCAAGCGCCGCTCTGGCCTATGGGCCACCGCTAGGGTACGCGCACCTCCCGCCGCCAGCCACCGCAGAAGCTGTCATGCATTTTCCTCACCCGTCTACCATGCAATACACACGTATGCGTTGGGCAGCGCTCCCCCACGACTCACAAAAAATCTGGTGCAGTTCGGTCGATGCACCGAGGAGACACAGCCGTTGAATAATGAAAATGCATTTGGCCACCGGGCCGGACTAAATCGTTCGGCGGGCCAGATCCGGCCCGCAGGCCGTACGTTTGACACCCCTGGTTTAAACATTAGTATACCAACTTAATCAAAGGTATCTTACTAGCTGTTAATCCAGCTTCATGTGAAAAGTTAACAAAACCTTTTTAGTTAATTAAAGTTAATTATTTCATGTGTTTAAGGGTTTCGTTTCTTGCATTAAGACAGCTTTTATGAAAGTTTGACAGTTAAATTGGTGGATACACACCCAAAAGTAATAATGTAAAAGTAACACTTTAGCAATTGGAATATTGCTAAAGTAACACGTTAGCAATATTCCACATGTGTATGTTGTGTACAAACTTTAGTAATTTCTAACAGACCACTTCACTCTCAGAAAGCAGGTCTGCTGGTGGTTCCTAAAGTCTGTAAAACCAGAATGGTAGGCAGATCCTTTAGCTATCATGCTCCTCTCCAGTGGAACCAACTCCCAGTTTTGGTCCGTGACGCAGACACCCTGTCTACTTTTAAGACTAATCCTAAAACTTTCCTTTTTCCATCCATCCATCGTCTTCCGCTTATCCGGGGTCGGGTCGCGGGTGTAGCAGCTTCAAGAGAGAGGCCCAGACCTTCCTCTCCCCAGCCACTTGGGCCACTTCCTCCGGGGGAATCCCAAAGCGTTCCCAGGCCAGCAGAGTCTCTCCAGCGTGTCCTGGGTATTCCCCTGGGCCTCCTCCCGGTGGGACGTGCCCAGAACACCTCACCAGGGAGGCGTCCAGGAGGCATCCTAACCAGATGCCCGAGCCACCTCAACTGGCTCCTCTCAATGTGAAGGAGCAGTGGCTCTACTCTGAGTCCTCCCCGGATGACTGAGCTCCTCACTTTATCTCTAAGGGAGAGCCCAGACACACTATGGAGAAAACTCATTTTGGCCGCTTGTATCCGGGATCTCGTTCTTTCGGTCACGACCCAAAGCTCGTGACCATAGATGAGGGTAGGAACGTAGATCGACTGGTAAATCGAGAGCTTGGCCTTTTGGCTCAGCTCTCTCTTCACCACAACGGACCGGTACAGCGCCCGCTTCACAGCAGACGTCGCACCAATCCGCCTGTCGATCTCCCGCTCCATCTTCCCCTCATTCGTGAACAAGACCCCAAGATACTTGAACTCCTCCACTAGAAGCTGGCTCTTGGGACTTTCCTTTTTTTACAAAGCTTGAAGTTAGAGTGGTTCATGTTACCCTGAGCTACCTCTATAGTTATGCTGCTGTATGCTTAGGCTGCTGGAGGACATCAGGGTCTACTGTTCTTCAATTTTGCATGACTGTTGTCATTTCAGCTTTTAACTTTTTGTTTTTTCTATTTTTTCTTCATAGTAGGTACACCTGGTCTGGCGTTCTGTTAGCTGTGACATCATCCAGGGAAGACAGATCACCTGTTATTACCATCTAATGTAAAACAGATTACTGGATCAATGTGTGCTTCTGTGCTTTTTTGTCTGTCTTGTTGTGTCTCTTCTCTCTCTTTTGTAACCCCCAGTCGGTCAAGGCAGATTACCGTTCATACTGAGCCCGGTTCTGATGGAGGTTTTTCCTTCCTGTTAATGGGGAGTTTTTCCTTCCACTGTCACTTCATGCTTGATCAGTATGAGGGATTGCTGCAAAGCCATGTACAATGCAAACGACTCTCCCTGTAGCTCTACGCTTCTTCAGGAGTGAATGCTGCTTGTTACGACTTTGATGCAATCAACTGGTTCCCTTATATAGGAATTTATTTTACCAATCTGGATAATCTGACTTAATATGTATAATCTGATTGATTTTGACACTGTAAACTGCCTTTAGATGACATGCAGGCATGGACTGGTAATCGGGCGTACCCGGCATTTTCCTGGTGGGCCGGCAGACCCGACATGTATATTAATAATATGTATTATTATTATTATTATTATTTTATATATATGCCTCGTTATATTTGCATAATGCATGAAGAAAAATAAAATCAGCAGCGCAAGAGTCTGTTCCGATCATCCGGCCCTTACCACAGGCTACTGCAGCCCATTGGTTATCATCCCTGACAGTCTAAAGGGCTAGGCCAATCTTAAAGTAGAAAAACACCTTCACGCTCCATGTGGAACTTTTTGCAGCGGTGTTCACAGTAGTAATGGATAAGAAACGCAAGGGAGACGCAGAGAAACTGCACGAAAAAAAGAAACAAGTTCTTCAAACGGATGCTGCGAAATGTGTAAAACTGACTGACATGTTCCCAACAGCAGGCCCTTCATCTGCTCTGGTGTCTGATGTAAAATATAGTGGTGGTGGGTTTAGTCAGTGATGTGCGGTAGGGTTCATAGCTGGTGAGGCACTGACGTCATCAGAGTCAGATTTACAAATATATACACTCTACAGAGTAGACTCGTTGCAAAGTGCTGAAGGAGACTGATTGAGCCAAATAAATTCACCAAGATACATGGAAAAATATTGGTTCTTTGATGAAAATAAAATTGTCATTTGATTGGTAACAGTTTATGAGTTATGATGGATTTCTGCATTTGTAACACATTCTAAAACTATAACCCACATTACGCACATTTTATCACAAAAACAAAACATGAATAAGTATCGCTGTCTTACCTCTACTTATAATTTAAGTCTCTGCGGCGCTCTTTCTGAACAAAAATATCATCATTTTCCGGTAAAAGTTCCCTTTATCTTCTTCAGTTTTAAAAGTCTCTCTCTGTCTCAGTGGAGCTCACTGCCAGGGAGGAAAGCCTTCCCTGATCAGTCCTGTTCCAGCTGTATGTTTAGAGTCTTTTTAGTGCTTTACTTGTTTAGCAAAACTCGCTAATAAAACATCAATAACTTGTTTTGACTCTACTATTTGGGGATCACGAGCGGTGCCCCTTGAGCGCCCCCTGCCTAGCGGCCAAGGAACTGCCGGCCTCACCTACAACCAGTTCTTTGCTGTTTATGATCGGCCAGCACCACGAAAACATGTTCTCTGCACACAGTTTGATGACCAAAACACAATTCGTAATCCACATATATTAAATTGTGGAAAATCAGTTCATAACTGTTTGAACAATTGAATTTATGATCTAGAGACAGGAAGATGCATTCACAGAATGGAAGTCAGCGCAGTTAACATGGGATTGCGCAATCCCAGGGGAGGCCAAGCTCGCTGCGGCCTCACCGGCTTTGCTATGAAGCGCCACCAAGGATTTACATGAAAAATAGCAAAAAGTCTGCGATTTTAAAGAAAATATGATCAAAAATTAGCAAATTAGATAAATAAAATACTTATTACAAATGACTGAGTAAATCAAAATTTATATTATGTTATTATATATTTTCTTTCTTTCCATGATGACAAGTGAGGCATTTCTCTGGTTCATTTTGTCATTGGCATCCTTTTTTACACAGTGAGTGCACATTAGTCCAATGTTACCCTACAGTATCTGGAAGACTGAATAGATCTGATGAGCAACTTACAATAACTTCTTATAATGATGTAACGTGATAATATGTGTGATTGACCGTGACACCTCTCTTTCTCTCTGATCTAAGAATTGTTGCTGTGCTGTGGTGGAGTTTACATTTTACAGTGTTAATAAATTAAGATTTTGGAAGTATTTTAAGTGTCCACTCTCACTAATTTCCATTAACCTGGCCTCAAGGTATTGCACAGTTGGTATTGCAAAGTTGGTATACACATTCAGTACACAAAAAAATGTGGTGGGCCAGTCTAATCCAAAATGCCAGGGCCATTTTTTTGTCCCAGTCCACCCCTGATGACATGTTTTATGATTTGGCGTTATATAAATAAAAACTGAAATGTATTGAACAAGAGTAAGTTTGTCAGTTTTCAAGCAGGATTTGTATATCTGTTCAACTTAAATATATAAGGAAACCAAAGAGTTAAGATCACTTACTTACCAAGAGAAATTCCTTTGGGGTTTATTTGTGGTCTCTTGCTGCCCCCTGCTGGACAAGTATGATCAAATACATATGCTTTACATGTCAACTTGGTATCAAAATTCAGATTTCAATCTAAAATGGCTTACTTCCTGTGATACTTGCAGTATGACATTAATTGTAAATTCTGAGCGTCTTGCTGAGATCTACAACTGTACAAAATTTCATTACTCTACGATGAAGTAAGTGAATACCAAAGGGTCCTTTGAAATTTGCTTGGTGGCGCTATAGAGAAACTAAGTCCTGCTCACTAAAGTTTGTTAAGGATTCCTGTTGGGGGGTGGATAAGGATGCATCCAAATGAGTTTTAAGCAGCTCGGCCCAAAACTGTGGAATTCAGAGCCAAACGTATGACAGCAGCGTTTGAGGTGAATATGCCACGCCGCCACGCCCCCCTGCTCCATCGAATCCAGTTGAGCCTGAAATCCACAACATACCAACATGTGTTCTGTCTGTGGACACAGTTTCATGTTGATTAGCTCAGAGGGGTAACATAGCGACCGCTTACAACAAAACATGACACTTCCTGTTGTCAGGGGGCGTGGCCTAAGCAATGTCATCATTTGACCATTGGATATTATAGGAGACCTGATGGTGATCAATTACTGAAAGTTTGATGCCTCTGTGTGTTTCTGTGTAGGAGATATAACAGTTTTATTTTTTGTGGCGAGTAGGTGAACTTTGACCCCTGCTAATGCCCCTTCAACAAGCTCAAAAACTCACCGTTTTGATAACTTTTAATTGGCCATGCCTTATGATCAGACTGCCCGAGTTTCAAGCCGCTCGCTAAAAATCTCTAGGAGGAGATCCATCAAATACCAATGCTATAAACGTCATAAATGGGGTCAAAATCAGACATTCAATCTAAAATGGCCAACTTCCTGTGATATTTACACTATGACATTAATTGTAAATTCTGAGCGTCTTGGTGAGCTCTACCACTGTACCAAATCTCATGTCTCTACGATGAAGTAAGTGAATAGCAAAGGGTCCTTTGAAAATTGCTAGGTGGCGCCGTTGAGGCATTAGGTCACGCCCACCAAAGTTTGTTATGGATTCCTGTTGGGGGGTGGATAAGGATGCATCCAAGTGAGTTTTATGCAGCTCGGCCCAAAAATGTGGAATTCAGAGCCAAACGTATGGCAGCGGCGTTTGAGGTGACTTCACCACGCCGCCACGCTCTCCTGCTCCATCGAATCGACTTGGGGCTGGAATCCACAACACAACAACATGTGTTCTGTCTGTGGACACAGTTTCATGTTGATTAGCTCAGAGGGGTAACATAGCGACCGTTTACAGCAAAACATGACACTTCCTGTTGTCAGGGGGTGTGGCCTAAGTGATGTCATCATTTGACCATTGGATATTATAGGAGACCTGATGATGATTAATCACAGAAAGTTTGGTGCCTCTGTGTGTTTCTGTGTAGGAGATATAACACTTTTATTTTTTGTGGCGAATAGGTGAACTTTGACCCCTGCCAACGCCCCTTCAGCATGCTCAAAAACTCACCGTTTTGATAACTTTTGATTGGCCATGCCTTATGATCAGACTGCCCGAGTTTCAAGCCGATCGCTCGATATCTCTAGGAGGAGTTAGATCTTATACCGATGCTGTAACTGTCAAAATTGAGGTCAAAATCAGACTTTCAATCTAAAATGGCCGACTTCCTGTGATATTTACACTATGACATTAATTGTAAATTCTGAGCGTCTTGGTGAGCTCTACAACTGTACCAAATTTCATGTCTCTACGACGAAGTAAGTGAATAGCAAAGGGTTCTTTGAAAATTTCTAGGTGGCGCCGTTGAGGCATTTTTCTTTAGATTTTTGTGACGACCTTAAAATACAAAATTTTTAAACAGTCACCATGCATCTGCAAAGTTTGGTGAGTTTTTGAAAATGAGAAAGCCCCCAAAAAGGCCCCTCTTTAGGGGGGCAGAATAATAATAATAATTAAAACCGCAAGCGGTGATGATCGGCCCTCGCAGCCAAGCGCCGCTCTGGCCTATGGGCCACCGCTAGGGTACGCGCACCTCCCGCCGCCAGCCACAGCAGAAGCTGTCATGCATTTTCCTCACCCGTCTACCATGCAATACACACGCACGCGTTGGGCAGCGCTCCCCCACGACTCACAAAAAATCTGGTGCAGATGGGTCGATGCACCGAGGACACACAGCCGTTGAATAATGAAAATGCATTTGGCCACCGGGCCGGACTAAATCGTTCGGCGGGCCAGATCCGGCCCGCAGGCCGTACGTTTGACACCCCTGGTTTAAACATTAGTATACCAACTTAATCAAAGGTATCTTACTAGCTGTTAATCCAGCTTCATGTGAAAAGTTAACAAAACCTTTTTAGTTATTTAAAGTTAATTATTTCATGTGTTTAAGGGTTTCGTTTCTTGCATTAAGACAGCTTTTATGAAAGTTTGACAGTTAAATTGGTGGATACACACCCAAAAGTAATAATGTAAAAGTAACACTTTAACAATTGGAATATTGCTAAAGTAACACGTTAGCAATATTCCACATGTGTATGTTGTGTACAAACTTTAGTAATTTCTAACAGACCACTTCACTCTCAGAAAGCATGTCTGCTGGTGGTTCCTAAAGTCTGTAAAACCAGAATGGTAGGCAGATCCTTTAGCTATCATGCTCCTCTCCAGTGGAACCAACTCCCAGTTTTGGTCCGTGACGCAGACACCCTGTCTACTTTTAAGACTAATCCTAAAACTTTCCTTTTTCCATCTATCCATCGTCTTCCGCTTATCCGGGGTCAGGTCGCGGGTGTAGCAGCTTCAAGAGGGAGGCCCAGACCTTCCTCTCCCCAGCCACTTGGGCCACTTCCTCCGGGGGAATCCCAAAGCGTTCCCAGGCGAGCAGAGTCTCTCCAGCGTGTCCTGGGTCTTCCCCTGGGTCTCCTCCCGGTGGGATGTGCCCAGAACACCTCACCAGGGATGCGTCCAGGAGGCATCCTAACCAGATGCCCGAGCCACCTCAACTGGCTCCTCTCAATGTGGAGGAGCAGCGGCTCTACTCTGAGTCCTCCCCGGATGACTGAGCTCCTCACCCTATCTCTAAGGGAGAGCCCAGACACACTATGGAGAAAACTTATTTTGGCCGCTTGTATCCGGGATCTCGTTCTTTCGGTCACGACCCAAAGCTTGTGACCATAGATGAGGGTAGGAACGTAGATCGACCGGTGAATCAAGAGCTTCGCCTTTTGGCTCACCTCTCTCTTCACCACAACGGATCGCTACAGCGCCCGCTTCACAGCAGACGTTGCACCAATCCGCCTGTCGATCTCCCGCTCCATCTTCCCCTCATTCGTGAACAAGACCCCAAGATACTTGAACTCCTCCACTAGAAGCTGGCTCTTGGGACTTTCCTTTTTGACACAGCTTATAGTTAGAGTGGTTCATGTTACCCTAAGCTACCTCTATAGTTATGCTGCTATAGGCTTAGGCTGCTGGAGGACATCAGGGTCTATTGTTCTTCAATTTTGCATGACTGTTGTCATTTTAGCTTTTAACTTTCTGTTCTCTCTCTTTTATCTTCATAGTAGGTACACCTGGTCTGGCGTTCTGTTAGCTGTGACATCATCCAGGGAAGACAGATCACCTGTTATTACCATCTAATGTAAAACAGATTACTGGATCAATGTGTGCTTCTGTGCTTTTTTGTCTCTCTTGTTGTGTCTCTTCTCTCTCTTTTGTAACCCCCAGTCAGTCAAGGCAGATTACCGTTCATACTGAGCCGGGTTCTGCTGGAGGTTTTTCCTTCCTGTTAATGGGGAGTTTTTCCTTCCTGTTAATGGGGAGTTTTTCCTTCTGCTGTCACTTCATGCTTGATCAGTATGAGGGATTGCTGCAAAGCCATGTACAATGCAAACGACTCTCCCTGTGGCTCTACGCTTCTTCAGGAGTGAATGCTGCTTGTTACGACTTTGATGCAATCAACTAGTTCCCTTATATAGGAATTTATTTTACCAATCTGGATAATCTGACCTAATATGTATAATCTGATTGATTTTGACATTGTAAACTGCCTTTAGATGACATGCAGGCATGGACTGGTAATCGGGCGTACCGGGCATTTTCCCGGTGGGCCGACGTGCTGTTTGGGCCGGCAGACCAGACATGTATATAAATATGTATTATTATTATTAATTATTTTATATATCTGCCTCGTTATCATCCCTGACAGTCTAAAGGGCTAGGCCAATCATAAAGTAGAAAAACACCTTCACGCTCCATGTGGAACTTTGTGCAGCGGTGTTCACAGTAGTAATGGGAGGCGCAGAGAAACTGCACGAAAAAAAGAAACGAGTTCTTCAAACGGATGCTGCGAAATGTGTCAAACTGACTGACATGTTCCCAACAGCAGGCCTTCATCTGCTCCGGTGTCTGATGTAAGATATGGTGGTGGTGGTTGTAGACAGTTACGTGCGGTAGGGTTCATAGCTGGTGAGGCACTGACGTCATCAGAGTCAGATTTACAAATATATACACTCTACAGAGTAGACTCGTTGCAAAGTGCTGAAGGAGACTGATTGAGCCAAATAAATTCACCAAGATACATGGAAAAATATTGGTTCTTTGATGAAAAAAAATTTGTCATTTGATTGGTAACAGTTTATGAGTTATGATGGATTTCTGCATTTGTAACACATTCTAAAACTATAACCCACATTACGCACATTTTATCACAAAAACAAAACATGAATAAGTATCGCTGTCTTACCTCTACTTATAATTTAAGTCCCTGTGGCGCTCTTTCTGAACAAAAATATCATCATTTTCCGGTAAAAGTTCTCTTTATCTTCTTCAGTTTTAAAAGTCTCTCAATCTCAATGGAGCTCACTGCCAGGGAGGAAAGCCTTCCCTGATCAGTCCTGTTCCAGCTGTATGTTTAGAGTCTTTTTAGTGCTTTACTTGTTTAGCAAAACTCGCTAATAAAACATCAATAACTTGTTTTGACTCTACTATTTGGAGATCACGAGCGGTGCCCCTTGAGCGCCCCCTGCCTAGTGGCCAAGGAACTGCCGGCCTCACCTACAACCAGTTCTTTGCTGTTTATGATCGGCCAGCACCACGAAAACATGTTATCTGCACACAGTTTGATGACCAAAACACAATTCGTAATCCACATATATTAAATTGTGGAAAATCAGTTCATAACTGTTTGAACAATTGAATTTATGATCTAGAGACAGGAAGATGCATTCACAGAATGGAAGTCAGCACAGTTAACATGGGATTGCGCAATCCCAGGGGAGGCCAAGCTCGCTGCGGCCTCACCGGCTTCGCTATGAAGCGCCACCAAGGATTTACATGAAAAATAGTGAAAAGTCTGCGATTTTAAAGAAAATATGATCAAAAATTA
The DNA here is from genome assembly GCA_037039145.1 of Fundulus diaphanus. Classification (NCBI taxonomy): domain Eukaryota; kingdom Metazoa; phylum Chordata; class Actinopteri; order Cyprinodontiformes; family Fundulidae; genus Fundulus; species Fundulus diaphanus. The sequence goes on along the minus strand of CM073126.1, from coordinate 61,795,745 downwards.
GGAAATTAGATAAATAAAATACTTATTACAAATGACTGAGTAAATCAAAATTTATATTATGTTATTATATATTTTCTTTCTTTCCATGATGACAAGTGAGGCATTTCTCTGGTTCATTTTGTCATTGGCATCCTTTTTTACACAGTGAGTGCACATTAGTCCAATGTTACCCTACAGTATCTGGAAGACTGAATAGATCTGATGAGCAACTTACAATAGATTCTTATAATGATGTAACGTGATAATATGTGTGATTGACTGTGACACCTCTCTTTCTCTCTCTCTCTCTGATCTAAGAATAGTTGCTGTGCTGTGGTGGAGTTTACATTTTACAGTGTTAATAAATTAAGATTTTGGAAGTATTTTAAGTGTCCACTCTCACTAATTTCCATTAACCTGGCCTCAAGGTATTGCACAGTTGGTATTGCAAAGTTGGTATACACATTCAGTACACAAAAAAAATGTGGTGGGCCAGTCTAATCCAAAATGCCAGGGCCGATTTTTTTGTCCCAGTCCACCCCTGATGACATGTTTTATGATTTGGCGTTATATAAATAAAAACTGAAATGTATTGAACAAGAGTAAGTTTGTCAGTTTTCAAGCAGGATTTGTATATCTGTTCAATTTAAATATATAAGGAAACCAAAGAGTTAAGATCACTTACTTACCAAGAGAAATTCCTTTGGGGTTTATTTGTGGTCTCTTGCTGCCCCCTGCTGGACAAGTATGATCAAATACATATGCTTTACATGTCAACTTGGTATCAAAATTCAGATTTCAATCTAAAATGGCTTACTTCCTGTGATACTTGCAGTATGACATTAATTGTAAATTCTGAGCGTCTTGCTGAGATCTACAACTGTACAAAATTTCATTACTCTACGATGAAGTAAGTGAATACCAAAGGGTCCTTTGAAATTTGCTTGGTGGCGCTATAGAGAAACTAAGTCCTGCTCACTAAAGTTTGTTAAGGATTCCTGTTGGGGGGTGGATAAGGATGCATCCAAATGAGTTTTAAGCAGCTCGGCCCAAAACTGTGGAATTCAGAGCCAAACGTATGACAGCAGCGTTTGAGGTGAATATGCCACGCCGCCACGCCCCCCTGCTCCATCGAATCCAGTTGAGCCTGAAATCCACAACATACCAACATGTGTTCTGTCTGTGGACACAGTTTCATGTTGATTAGCTCAGAGGGGTAACATAGCGACCGCTTACAACAAAACATGACACTTCCTGTTGTCAGGGGGCGTGGCCTAAGCAATGTCATCATTTGACCATTGGATATTATAGGAGACCTGATGGTGATCAATCACTGAAAGTTTGATGCCTCTGTGTGTTTCTGTGTAGGAGATATAACACTTTTATTTTTGTGGCGAGTAGGTGAACTTTGACCCCTGCTAATGCCCCTTCAACAAGCTCAAAAACTCACCGTTTTGATAACTTTTAATTGGCCATGCCTTATGATCAGACTGCCTGAGTTTCAAGCCGCTCGCTAAAAATCTCTAGGAGGAGATCCATCAAATACCAATGCTATAAACGTCAAAAATTGGGTCAAAATCAGACTTTCAGTCTAAAATGGCCAACTTCCTGTGATATTTGCACTATGACATTAATTGTAAATTCTGAGCGTCTTGTTGAGCTCTACCACTGTACCAAATCTCATGTCTCTACGATGAAGTAAGTGAATAGCAAAGGGTCCTTTGAAAATTGCTAAGTGGCGCCGTTGAGGCATTAGGTCACGCCCACCAAAATTTGTTATGGATTCCTGTTGGGGGGTGGATAAGGATGCATCCAAGTGAGTTTTATGCAGCTCGGCCCAAAAATGTGGAATTCAGAGCCAAACGTATGGCAGCGGCGTTTGAGGTGACTTCACCACGCCGCCACGCTCTCCTGCTCCATCGAATCGACTTGGGGCTGGAATCCACAACACAACAACATGTTTTCTGTCTCTGGACACAGTTTCATGTTGATTAGCTCAGAGGGGTAAGATAGCGACCGTTTACAGCAAAACATGACACTTCCTGTTGTCAGGGGGTGTGGCCTAAGTGATGTCATCATTTGACCATTGGATATTATAGGAGACCTGATGATGATTAATCACAGAAAGTTTGGTGCCTCTGTGTGTTTCTGTGTAGGAGATATAACACTTTTATTTTTTGTGGCGAATAGGTGAACTTTGACCCCTGCCAACGCCCCTTCAGCATGCTCAAAAACTCACCGTTTTGATAACTTTTGATTGGCCATGCCTTATGATCAGACTGCCCGAGTTTCAAGCCGATCGCTCAAAATCTCTAGGAGGAGATCCATCAAATACCAATGCTATAAACGTCAAAAATTGGGTCAAAATCAGACTTTCAGTCTAAAATGGCCAACTTCCTGTGATATTTGCACTATGACATTAATTGTAAATTCTGAGCGTCTTGTTGAGCTCTACAACTGTACCAAATTTCATGTCTCTACGACGAAGTAAGTGAATAGCAAAGGGTCCTTTGAAAATTTCTAGGTGGCGCCGTTGAGGCATTTTTCTTTAGATTTTTGTGACGACCTTAAAATACAAAATTTTTAAACAGTCACCATGCATCTGCCAAGTTTGGTGAGTTTTTGAAAATGAGAAAGCCCCCAAAAAGGCCCCTCTTTAGGGGGGCAGAATAATAAGAAGAATAATTAAAGCCGCAAGCGGCGTCGATCGGCCCTCGCAGCCAAGCGCCGCTCCGGCCTATTGGCCACCGCGGGGGTTCGCGCACCGCCGGCCGCCAGCCACCGCAGAAACTGTCACGCATTTTCCCCGCCCGTCCGCCGGGAGATTCCCACGAACGCATTCGGCAGCGCTCCCCCACGACTCACAACAAATCTGGTGTAGATCGGTCGATGCAGCGAGGATATACAGCCGTTGAATATTGATATTGCATTTAGCCACTGGGCCGGACAAAATCGTTCGGTGGGCCGGATCCGGCCCGCGGGCCATACGTTTTGACACCCCTGGTTTAAACATTAGTATACCAATTTAATCAAAGGTATCTTACTACCTGTTAATCCAGCTTCATGTGAAAAGTTAACAAAACCTTTTTAGTTATTTAAAGTTAATTGTTATTTCATGTGTTTAAGGGTTTTGTTTCTTGCATTAAGACAGCTTTTATGAAAGTTTGACAGTTAAATTGGTGGATACACACCCAAAAGTAATAATGTAAAAGTAACACTTTAGCAATATTCCACATGTGTATGTTGTGTACCAACTTTCGTAATTCTATCTTAAAGCATGGCTTGGGGCTGATCATTTAAAATATTCTAGGGGGCGCTATAGAAAAATTAGGTCACGCCAACCAAAGTTTGTTATGGATTCCTGTCGGGGGTGGAAAAGGATGCATCCAAGGGAGTTTTAAGCAGCTCGACCCAAAAATGTGGAATTCAGAGCCAAACGTATGGCAGCGGCGTTTGAGGTGACTTCACCACGCCACCACGCCGCCCTGCTCCATCGAATCCACTTGGGGCTGGAATCCAAAACACCAACATGTCTTCTGTCTCTGGATACATTTTCATGTTGATTAGCTCAGAGGGGTAACATAGCGACCGTTTACAGCAAAACATGACATTTCCTGTTGTCAGGGGGCGTGGCCTAAGTGATGTCATCATTTGACCATTGGATATGATAGAAGACCTGATGATGATCAATCACAGATAGTGTGGTGCCTCTGTGTGTTTCTGTGTAGGAGATATAACTGTTTTATTTTTTGTGGCGAGTAGGTGAACTTTAACCCCTGCTAACGCCCCTTCAACAAGCTCAAAAACTCACTGTTTTGATAACTTTTAATTGGCCATGCCTTATGATCAGACTGACCGAGTTTCAAGTCGGTCGCTCAAAATCCCTAGGAGGAGTTCAATCAAATACCAATGCTGTAAACGTCAAAAATGGGGTCAAAATCAGACCTTCAATCTAAAATGGCCGACTTCCTGTGATATTTGCACTATGACATTAATTGTAAATTCTGAGCGTCTTGGTGAACTCTACTACTGTACCAAATCTCATGTCTCTACGATGAAGTAAGTGAATAGCAAAGGGTCCTTTGAAAATTGCGAGGTGGCGCCGTTGAGGCATTAGGTCACGCCCACCAAAGTTTGTTATGGATTCCTGTCGGGGGCTAGATAAGGATGCATCCAAGTGAGTTTTAAGCAGCTCGGCCCAGAAATGTGGAATTCAGAGCCAAACGTATGGCAGCGGCGTTTGAGGTGACTTCACCACGCCGCCACGCCCCCCTGCTCCATCGAATCCACTTGGGGCTGGAATCCACAACACACCAACATGTCTTCTGTCTCTGGACACAGTTTCATGTTGATTAGCTCAGAGGGGTAACAGAGCGACCGTTTACAGCAAAACATGACACTTCCTGTTGTCAGGGGGCGTGGCCTAAGTGATGTCATCATTTGACCATTGGATATTAAAGAAGACCCAATGATGATCAATCACAGAAGGTTTGGTGCCTCTGTGTGTTTCTGTGTAGGAGATATAACAGTTTTATTTTTTGTGGCGAGTAGGTGAACTTTGACCCCTGCTAACGCCCCTTCAACATGCTCAAAAACTCACCGTTTTGATAACTTTTAATTGGCCATGCCTTATGATCAGACTGACCGAGTTTCAAGTCGCTCGCTCAAAATCCCTAGGAGGAGTTCGATCAAATACCAATGCTGTAAACGTCAAAAATGGGGTCAAAATCAGACCTTCAATCTAAAATGGCCGACTTCCTGTGATATTTGCACTATGACATTAATTATAAATTCTGAACGTCTTGGTGAGCTCTACAACTGTACCAAATTTCACGTCTCTACGATGAAGTAAGTGAATAGCAAAGGGTCCTTTGAAAATTGCTAGGTGGCGCCGTTGAGGCATTTTCCGTTAGATTTTTGTGATGACCTTAAAATATAAAATTTTTAAACAGTCTTCATGCATCTGCCAAGTTTGGTGAGTTTTTGAATATGATAAAGCCCCCAAAAAGGCCCCTCTTTAGGGGGGCAGAATAAAAATAATAATAATAATAATAATAATAATAATAATAATAATAATAAGAAACAACACAGAAACAATAGGCCTTCGCAGCGCTTCGCTGCTCGGGCCTAATAATTAACACTACAGATACAATAGGCCTTCGCAGCGCTTCGCTGCTCGGGCCTAAATAATTAAAACCGCAAGCGGTGATGATCGGCCCTCGCAGCAAAGCGCCGCTCTGGCCTATTGGCCACCGCTGGGATTTGCGCACCGCCGGCCGCCCGCCACCGCAGATGCTGTCACGCATTTTGCCCGCCCGTCCACTGGGCAATTCACACGAACGTGTTCGGCAGCGCTCCCCCACGACTCACAAAAAATCTGGTCCAGATCGCTCGATGCAGCGAGGAGATACAGCCGTTGAATAATGATAATGCATTTGGCCACCGGACCGGACTAAATCGTTCGGCGGGCCGTACCTTTGACACCCCTGGTTTAAACATTAGTATACCAATTTAATCAAAGGTATCTTACTAGCTGTTAATCCAGCTTAATGTGAAAAGTTAACAAAACCATTTTAGTTTTTTAAAGTTACTTGCTATTTCATGTGTTTAAGGGTTTTGTTTCTTGCATTAAGACAGCTTTTATGAAAGTTTAACATCTAAATTGGTGATACACACCCAAAAGTAATGTAAAAGTAACACTTTAGCAATTGGACTATTGCTAAAGGAATACTTTAGCAAAATCGCGGGGGTAGCAGCTTTATAAAGGAGGCCCAGACGTCCCTCTCCCCAGCCACTTGGGCCACCTCCTCCAGGGGAATCCCAAGGTGTTCCCAGGCCAGCAGAGAAAACATAGTCTCTCCAGCGTGTCCCAGGTCTTCCCCTGGGCCTCCTCCCGGTGGGACGTGCCCAGAACACCTCACCAGGGAGGCGTCCAGGAGGCATCCTAACCAGATGCACAAGCCACCTCAACTGGCTCCTCTCGACGTGAAGAAGCAGTGGCTCTACTCTGAGTCCTCCCCGGATGACTGAGCTCCTCACCCTATCTCTAAGGGAGAGCTCACACACACTATGGAGAAAACTCATTTCGGCCGCTTGTATCCAGGATCTCGTTCTTTCGGTCACGACCCAAAGCTCGTGACCATAGATGAGCGTAGGAACGTAGATCGACCGGTAAATCGAGAGCTTCGCCTTTTGGCTCAGCTCTCTCTTCACCACAACGGATCGGTACAGCGCCCGCTTCACAGCAGACGCCGCACCAATCCGCCTGTCGATCTCCCGCTCCATCTTCCCCTCATTCGTGAACAAGACCCCAAGATACTTGAACTTCTCCACTAGAAGCTGGCTCTTTGGACTTTCCTTTTTTAAAAAGCTTATAGTTAGAGGGGCTCATGTTACCCTGAGCTACCTCTATAGTTATGCTGCTATACGTTTAGGCTACTGCAGGACATCAGGGTCTATTGTTCTTCAATTTTGAATGACTGTTGTCATTTCAGCTTTTAACTTTTTGATTTTTCTTTTTTCTTCATTGTAGGTACACCTGGTCTGGTGTTCTGTTAGCTGTGGCATCATCCAGGGAAGACAGATCACCCGCTACTACCATCTAATGTAGAACTTCTGTGCTTTTTTGTCTGTCTTGTTGTGTCTCTGCTCTGTCTTCTGTAACCCCAGTCGGTCGAGGCAGATGACCGTTCATACTGAGCCCGGTTCTGCTGGAGGTTTTACCTTCCCGTTAATGGGGAGTTTTTTCCCCCACTGTTGCTTCATGCTTGCTCAGTAGGTAGGATTGCTGCAAAGCCATGGACACAGCAGACGACTCTCCCTGTGGTTCTACGCTTTTTCAAGAGAGAATGCTACTTGTCAAGACTTTGATGCAATGAACTGGTTCCCTTATATAGGAATTTTTTTGACCAATGTGTATAATCTGACCCAATCTGTATAATCTGATTGATTTTGACTTTGTAAAGTGCCTTGAGATGACATATTTCATGAATTGGCGCTATATAAATAACATTGAATTGAATCATCTCTTTAGACCAAGTAAACTATCACATTTTATGAGACAGTTATCTCATTTTAAAGATATAATCATCTAACGTTATTACTCTTAGCAAGTTAAAGCTCCATAAAAATTTTAGACCAGCTTTTAGTTCCACTCTTTTATTATGCACATCTAGGCTACCTATAAATATAAAGTATGGCATGCCAAAAAACATTTTCAACAAAAGGCAATTTTAGTAATTGCCTTGCAATTTTATATCTAAGCATTAAAAATGATAATATTTCACCAATTTTCACAGCAAGATTGAAATAACGACTATACAACATTTTAAGATTTTGTAAAAACGTTTTTCCTTTTTTACCTACCTTTTGAAATGAATACTTGTTTCTACTTCTCCAAAATTATACTTCAAGAAAACTATTGTGCTGTCCTGGGGCCATATGCAGCTAGACAGCTAGGACAAAAGTTCCCCACACAAAGCAAAGCTTCCTTTTCTTGCGTTGTCTGAATAACCTTTGTTACCAAATCTGGTTTTAAACATTGTTTTTGTAAAAAGACAAATATTTTTCCAAGGCAGAAGCGTGTAGAACAAATTCAACTTGTCACGATTTGGGTTTTTTCTTGGTTTATGTTATCAGATTTATTAGTTAAGTTTCTGCTTTTGGGGTCTTGTTTGGTTTTGTTTTAGACATGTTGTTCTGTTTAGGTTACCTGTTTTCCACCTGTCACTTTATCAGTTCTGTTTGGTCTCCCCTCAGCAATCTGTCAGCTTTCTTGCCTTGATTAGATCCACCTGCTCACTTATAATTAGTCTTCACTCCTGTTCACCTGTTCACTCCCCTATATAGTCCTGCCACAAACCTCTGCAATCTGCCAGATCATTAACGAGCCACGGTGAGTTTAGTTCCAGCATTCTTTATTCTGATTGACCTGTTGACGATAACCCGAGAGCCTTTTTGATTCTGAGCCAGCCTGTTCCCTGATCTGTTTTTCCTGCCCTGTCTGACTGATTTACCGGTTTACCGACTAGTTTCTGTCCTATGGTTATCCGAGCTTGCTTTGCCCTGTCTGTACCTCTGCCTATTTTGGACTGCTTTTTGTGTACCGGATTTTGGACTGCCCTTTTGACTATTGAGCCCGCCTGTTCCTGTTTTCATTATTAAAATCCTGTTTTTTGCCTTAACCTCACTTGTTTGGTTTGAATACTGGGTTTGCCTGATTCACGATCATAACAGAATGATCTGGCCCAACTAAAACCTATCGCCCAACAAGTTTTTTGAAGTTTTTTTTTTTCCCCTCCACACGCTATGGCTTGGGAGGGTTCCAGATTGGCGTTCTGTCCCCCTGGTATCGGTCCCAGACGCCATCTCTCCAGCAGCCGCAGCAGCAGTAACCCGCTGCCTGCTCCGAGTTTACGATTGGGAGGGCTCTTTGTCACAAATTCAGATTCAACTCAGAATAGAAGGGATCACTCACCCAGCGACACCGCTGTCGGCTCTGCCCATGGGTTTTATCCAGAACCAACTTTGTTTATGGAGGTCGAAGCGGAGGTGGTGCGGGATCTTCGCCCGGATCTTTTTTTCTCTCTCCCTCCAGAGGAGGAGATGCAGGGAACGCTGTGGGCTCCACCGATCCCGGCTCTACCGACAGGATCAAACCTCCAGCAAGTCCTGCCGTCCCGCCGTCGGAGGAGGGGACGGAAACCTGTGGGTCGCTCCTTCACCCGTTCTGTTCGGCCGACAAGCGAGTCAGTACCGCGCCCGTCCGTTGCCACTTCCTGCCCAGTGGATCGGAGTCCGGTGCTTCCCAGAGCTGAGCAGCCCACAGCGCCTCCTGTTGGCGCCCGTGATGCTGAGGATCTGGCTCTGGAGGACCAGTTAAGAGCTTTTGCCCCTATTATTAAAGACCTTAGGGAGGCTCTTTTCTGCCAGTATTCAGAGGAGCTGGAGGCAAAATTAAAGGAGGTCGAGGGGCACTATAGAGCGGCTCTCCAAGGTTTCTATAGTGGACTCAATCCTGTCCCCAAGGGTCCAGCCGACGCCCCGGCACCTGCACCTGTCCCAGAGGACCCGCCTCCTACCTCAGCTCCAGTGCCGGCCTCCGGCAGCTATAAGGCAGCACTGTCTGCGCAGCCGGCCCAAGACGCTGCAACCCCGGAGGGTCCGCAGCCGGCCCAAGACGCTGCAACCCCGGAGGCTCCGCAGCCGGCCCAAGACGCTGCAACCCCGGAGGCTCCGCAGCCGGCCCGAGACGCTGCAACCCCGGAGGCTCCGCAGCCGGCCCGAGACGCTGCAACCCCGGAGGGTCCGCAGCCGGCCCGCGACGTGGGAACCCAGGAGGGTCCGCCGCCAGTCTGCGACGTGGGAACCCAGGAGGGTCCGCCGCCAGTATGCGACGTGGGAACCCAGGAGGGTCTACCACAGGCCCACGATGAGGGGGTTCAGACGAGCCCTCTTTCAGGCCGCAACTCGGGGGCTCATCGGGACACTGGGCGCCGTGGCCCTCGCCCAGACGACAAGCGGCGCCGTGGCCCTCGCCCAGACGACAAGCGGCGCCGTGGCCCTCGCCCAGACGACAAGCGGCGTCGTGGCCCTCGCCCGAACGACAAGCTCCGTCGGGGGCCTCGCCGAGAAGACAAGCACCCAGAGCCCCATGGAGACTTAGAGGCCCCTGGACCTCTTCGGAAGCTCTTACCCCCTCATCTTTGGCTTGACAGCCAATTTCCCAAGTGGCTGACCAAACTGTCTTTGTCGGAGGTTCTGGAAGGGTTATTGATGAGGTTCTGGGTGTTAAAGGGTCTGGGAGCATCTGAAGTCTGTAGCCCGGGGCCTCCTGAACCTGAAGTCTGTAGTCCGGGGCCTCCTGAACCTGAAGCCTGTAGCCCGGGGTCTCCTGAACCGGAAGCCTGTAGCCAGGCCCCGTCTGAACCTGAAGCCTGTAGCCAGGTCCCGTCTGAACCTGTAGCCTGTAGCCAGGCCCCGTCTGAACCTGTAGCCTGTAGCCAGGCCCCGTCTGAACCTGTAGCCTGTAGCCAGGCCCCGTCTGAACCTGTAGCCTGTAGCCAGGTCCCGTCTGAACCTGTAGCCTGTAGCCAGGCCCCGTCTGAACCTGTAGCCTGTAGCCAGGCCCTGTCTGAACCTGTAGCCTGTAGCCAGGTCCCGTCTGAACCTGTAGCCTGTAGCCAGGCCCCGTCTGAACCTGTAGCCTGTAGCCAGGGGCCGTCTGAACCTGAAGCCAGTAGCCAGGGGCCGACTGAACCTGAAGCCAGTAGCCAGGGGCCGACTGAACCTGAAGCCAGTAGCCAGGGGCCGACTGAACCTGAACTCTGTAGCCAGGCTCCTCCTGAACTCTGTAGCCAGGCTCCTCCTGAACTCTGTAGCCAGACACCTCCTGAACTCTGTAGCCAGGCTCCTCCTGAACTCTGTAGCCAGGCTCCTCCTGAACTCTGTAGCCAAGCGCCTCCTGAACTCTGTAGCCAGGCTCCTCCTGAACTCTGTAGCCAGGCTCCTCCTGAACTCTGTAGCCAAGCGCCTCCTGAACTCTGTAGCCAGGCGCCTCCTGAACTCTGTAGCCAGACGCCTCCTGAACTCTTTAACCAGGCCTCTCTTCTAGCTCTTAGTCCGGCGTTGTCTCCAGCTTTTAGTCCGGCGGCAGGTTCTGTTCTTTCTCTCTCCAGACGTCGGTTCCTGAGGGTCCGGTTCTACCGACGGTCCCCGAGGTTGCTGCTCGGCCGCCGGCCTATGAGAGACCTGCTCCGCCGCCGGTCTATGAGAGACCTGCTCCGCCACCGGCCGCCGGACATCGTTGCTAACCGGGGCCGTCCTTCAGGACACCCGCCGGATTACCTGTCTCACAGAGGTCGTCCGCCGGAGAACCTGACACGCCGAGGTCGTCCGCCGGAGAACCTGACACGCCGAGGACGTCCGCCGGAGAACCTGACACGCCGAGGACGTCCGCCGGAGAACCTGACACGCCGAGGACGTCCGCCGGAGAACCTGACACGCCGAGACCGTCCTTCGGGACGTCCGCCGGAGAACCTGACACGCCGAGACCGTCCTTCGGGACATCCGCCGGACAACCTGACACACCGAGGCCGTCCTTCGGGACGTCCGCCGGACAACCTGACTCGTCGGGGCCGTCCTCCTGGACGACCGCCTGAGAACCTGACTCGTCGGGGCCGTCCTCCTGGACGACCGCCTGAGAACCTGACTCGTCGGGGCCGTCCTCCTGGACGACCGCCTGAGAACCTGACTCGTCGGGGCCGTCCTCCTGGACGACCGCCTGAGAACCTGACTCGTCGGGGCCGTCCTCCTGGACGCCCGCCTGAGAACTTGACTCGTCTTGTTTTGTTTGAGTTTTTATTTGGACATTTATTTGATTCTAGCCCTCCATCCTGTACCTCCCTCCACCCACCCGAGCTAGTCTGTTTTGTTTCTGAGGCCGTCTGGAATCCGGCCTTGAGGAGGGGGTTCTGTCACGATTTGGGTTTTTTCTTGGTTTATGTTATCAGATTTATTAGTTAAGTTTCTGCTTTTGGGGTCTTGTTTGGTTTTGTTTTAGACATGTTGTTCTGTTTAGGTTACCTGTTTTCCACCTGTCACTTTATCAGTTCTGTTTGGTCTCCCCTCAGCAATCTGTCAGCTTTCTTGCCTTGATTAGATCCACCTGCTCACTTATAATTAGTCTTCACTCCTGTTCACCTGTTCACTCCCCTATATAGTCCTGCCACAAACCTCTGCAATCTGCCAGATCATTAACGAGCCACGGTGAGTTTAGTTCCAGCATTCTTTATTCTGATTGACCTGTTGACGATAACCCGAGAGCCTTTTTGATTCTGAGCCAGCCTGTTCCCTGATCTGTTTTTCCTGCCCTGTCTGACTGATTTACCGGTTTACCGACTAGTTTCTGTCCTATGGTTATCCGAGCTTGCTTTGCCCTGTCTGTACCTCTGCCTATTTTGGACTGCTTTTTGTGTACCGGATTTTGGACTGCCCTTTTGACTATTGAGCCCGCCTGTTCCTGTTTTCATTATTAAAATCCTGTTTTTTGCCTTAACCTCACTTGTTGGGTTTGAATACTGGGTTTGCCTGATTCACGATCATAACACAACTTCAACATTAGCAGTTTCCCTAGCTTCATAGCTGAAAAGCAGCTTTTAACCGGAGCAAAATACGTCAAAGATCTTTTTTTAAGGTGAGAGCACTCACTATCTCACGTAATTCACATAGAGATCTAACAAAGTTGTGATGTCTCACTCTGATTAAATATGAACCCAAAACGTTTCTAACTGTTTTTACCATGGATTTCCTCTGACTAAGAATTAATATCTTATTTATGTAATATATTCACGACATGAATTCCTTGCTGTCTTAACAAAAGGCAGAACAACTATAACGTTACTTTCTATAATTATTACAGGTTCTGCTGAGATGTCAAATTCTGGAGAGTGCTTAGACACCCTGACACACAAATATGGATTAACTTCATTTCAAGTGCACTCGTGAACTTGTTTTAGTTGATTTAGTTTTCTTGATGTACTGTAGAGCGTGATGAGGTCTGTTGTGGTATTGTGTGCACTGGATTGTGGGGACAGTTGATGTTGTCTGTCAAAGTTACAAGATATATATAACGGTTGCAGTTACAGCTCAAACGTCATAACAACACTTCTAAATCTGAGTCTGACGCACAATTTCAAATACAAACACGAAGCAGTTTGATTTTTGTCCGATGACGAGCGAGCGAGCGAGCGAGAGAGAGAGAACTGGTAAAGCAGCACATAGTAACAATAAGTCTAGCGCTCCATAAAGATGTTATTAATCAGGGAAATCTTTCTGATTGTTTCACAGCGGTTACCTGCAGCGGGTAAACACGCCCACGACAACACACTTAGGCTCCCCGCAGCCCATTTCTGTCGTAATATGCGCCAAAACTGCCTCTTTAAAATGAACTGCACTGTCTGAATTGCAATGAGAAGTATTACACATCTATGCGCTCCCCCCAGGAGCAGCGTTTTTTAATTTTTTCCCCAGGACCCGCGGTAACGACAGCGGTGTTCTTACGATGGAGTATTAGGGCCACACATGAAGAGAAAAAATAATTTTGCCATGACGAGATTAAACTGGTGGAGATCAGTTGATGCAGCGATGCATTAGGCCACCGGAGGCAGTGGCGACCCACCAGCTTAAAATCTATGTATTGACATCTTAAAAATGGTCTTATAGCTTAAAAGATCATCCTGTTTTGGTTGATTTTGTAGCCGAATAGAAGAGATGTTCTCAAAGCATTAAATAAGCCTTTTGACTTTTAAAAATGTTGTCCTTTTAAGGTAATTTTAAGTTACTTTTTATTAAATTTGTCAATATCCTATGGAAGTCTGGACATATGGCAGCGGCCTTTCAGGTGACTTCGCCACGCCACCACGCCGCACTGCTACATGGAATCCAGTTGGGCCTCGAATCCACAACACAGCAACATGTCTTCTGTCTGTGGACACAGTTTCATGTTGATTAGTTCAGAGGGGTAACATAGCGACTGTTAACAATAAAACATGACACTTCCTGTTGTCAGGGGGCGTGGCCTAAGCAATGTCATCATTTGACCATTGGATATTGTAGGAGACCTAGTGATGATCAACTACTGAAAGTTTGGTGGCTCTGTGAGTTTTTGTATATGCAATATAACAGTTTTGTGTTTCATGGCGAGTAGGTGAACTTTGACCCCCGCTCACGTCCCTTCAGCATGCTCAAAAACTCACTGTTTTGATAACCTTTAATTGGCCATGCCTTATGATCAGACTGCCCGAGTTTCAAGCCGCTCGCTCAAAATCTCTAGGAGGAGATCCATCAAATACCAATGCTGTAAACGTCAAAAATGGGGTCAAAAACAGACCTTCAATCTAAAATGGCCGACTTCCTGTGATATTTACACTATGACATTAATTGTAAATTCTGAGCGTCTTGGTGAGCTCTACCACTGTACCAAATCTCATGTCTCTACGATGAAGTAAGTGAATAGCAAAGGGTCCTTTGAAAATTGCTAGGTGGCGCCGTTGAGGCATTAGGTCACGCCCACCAAAGTTTGTTATGGATTCCTGTTGGGGGGTGGATAAGGATGCATCCAAGTGAGTTTTAAGCAGCTCGGCCCAAAAATGTGGAATTCAGAGCCAAACGTATGGCAGCGGCGTTTGAGGTGACTTCACCACGCCGCCACGCTCTCCTGCTCCATCAAATCCACTTGGGGCTGGAATCCACAATACATCAACATGTCTTCCGTCTCTGGACACAGTTTCATGTTGATTAGCTCAGAGGGGTAACATAGCGACCGCTTACAACAAAACATGACACTTCCTGTTGTCAGGGGGCGTGGCCTAAGCAATGTCATCATTTGACCATTGGATATTATAGGAGACCTGATGGTGATCAATCACAGAAAGTTTGATGCCTCTGTGTGTTTCTGTGTAGGAGATATAACAGTTTTATTTTTTGTGGCGAGTAGGTGAACTTTGACCCCTGCTAATGCCCCTTCAACAAGCTCAAAAACTCACCGTTTTGATAACTTTTAATTGGCCATGCCTTATGATCAGACTGCCCGAGTTTCAAGCCGCTCGCTAAAAATCTCTAGGAGGAGATCCATCAAATACCAATGCTATAAACGTCAAAAATGGGGTCAAAATCAGACATTCAATCTAAAATGGCCAACTTCCTGTGATATTTACACTATGACATTAATTGTAAATTCTGAGCGTCTTGGTGAGCTCTACCACTGTACCAAATCTAATGTCTCTACGATGAAGTAAGTGAATAGCAAAGGGTCCTTTGAAAATTGCTAAGTGGCGCCGTTGAGGCATTAGGTCACGCCCACCAAAATTTGTTATGGATTCCTGTTGGGGGGTGGATAAGGATGCATCCAAGTGAGTTTTAAGCAGCTCGGCCCAAAAATGTGGAATTCAGAGCCAAACGTATGGCAGCGGCGTTTGAGGTGACTTCACCACGCCGCCACGCTCTCCTGCTCCATCGAATCGACTTGGGGCTGGAATCCACAACACAACAACATGTCTTCTGTCTCTGGACACAGTTTCATGTTGATTAGCTCAGAGGGGTAACATAGCGACTGTTTACAGCAAAACATGACACTTCCTGTTGTCAGGGGGCGTGGCCTAAGTGATGTCATAATTTGACCATTGGATATTAAAGAAGACCCGATGATGATCAATCACAGAAAGTTTGATGCCTCTGTGTGTTTCTGTGTAGGAGATATAACAGTTTTATTTTTTGTGGCGAGTAGGTGAACTTTGACCCCTGCTAATGCCCCTTCAACAAGCTCAAAAACTCACCGTTTTGATAACTTTTAATTGGCCATGCCTTATGATCAGACTGACCGAGTTTCAAGTCGCTCGCTCAAAATCTCTAGGAGGAGATCCATCAAATACCAATGCTATAAACGTCAAAAATTGGGTCAAAATCAGACTTTCAGTCTAAAATGGCCAACTTCCTGTGATACTTGCACTATGACATTAATTGTAAATTCTGAGCGTCTTGTTGAGCTCTACAACTGTACCAAATTTCATGTCTCTACGACGAAGTAAGTGAATAGCAAAGGGTCCTTTGAAAATTTCTAGGTGGCGCCGTTGAGGCATTTTTCTTTAGATTTTTGTGACGACCTTAAAATACAAAATTTTTAAACAGTCACCATGCATCTGCAAAGTTTGGTGAGTTTTTGAAAATGAGAAAGCCCCCAAAAAGGCCCCTCTTTAGGGGGGCAGAATAATAAGAATTAACACTACAGATACAATAGGCCTTCGCAGCGCTTAGCTGCTCGGGCCTAATAATAATAATTAAAACCGCAAGCGGTGATGATCGGCCCTCGCAGCCAAGCGCCGCTCTGGCCTAAGGGCCACCGCTAGGGTACGCGCACCTCCCGCCGCCAGCCACCGCAGAAGCTGTCATGCATTTTCCTCACCCGTCTACCATGCAATACACACGTATGCGTTGGGCAGCGCTCCCCCACGACTCACAAAAAATCTGGTGCAGATCGGTCGATGCACCGAGGAGACACAGCCGTTGAATAATAAAAATGCATTTGGCCACCGGGCCGGACTAAATCGTTCGGCGGGCCAGATCCGGCCCGCAGGCCGTACGTTTGACACCCCTGGTTTAAACATTAGTATACCAACTTAATCAAAGGTATCTTACTAGCTGTTAATCCAGCTTCATGTGAAAAGTTAACAAAACCTTTTTAGTTATTTAAAGTTAATTATTTCATGTGTTTAAGGGTTTCGTTTCTTGCATTAAGACAGCTTTTATGAAAGTTTGACAGTTAAATTGGTGGATACACACCCAAAAGTAATAATGTAAAAGTAACACTTTGGCAATTGGAAAATTGCTAAAGTAACACGTTAGCAATATTCCACATGTGTATGTTGTGTACAAACTTTAGTAATTTCTAACAGACCACTTCACTCTCAGAAAGCAGGTCTGCTGGTGGTTCCTAAAGTCTGTAAAACCAGAATGGTAGGCAGATCCTTTAGCTATCATGCTCCTCTCCAGTGGAACCAACTCCCAGTTTTGGTCCGTGACGCAGACACCCTGTCTACTTTTAAGACTAATCCTAAAACTTTCCTTTTTCCATCCATCCATCGTCTTCCACTTATCCGGGGTCAGGTCGCAGGGGCAGCTTCAAGAGGGAGCCCCAGACCTTCCTCTCCCCAGCCACTTGGGCCACTTCCTCCGGGGGAATCCCAAAGCGTTCCCAGGCCAGCATAGTCTCTCCAGCGTGTCCTGGGTCTTCCTCTGGGCCTCCTCCCGGTGGGACGTGCCCAGAACACCTCATCAGGGAGGCGTCCAGGAGGCATCCTGACCAGATGCCCGAGTCACCTCAACTGGCTCCTCTCAATGTGGAGGAGCAGCGGCTCTACTCTGAGTCCTCCCCGGATGACTGAGCTCCTCACCCTATCTCTAAGGGAGAGCCCAGACACACCATGGAGAAAACTCATTTTGGCCGCTTGTATCCGGGATTTCGTTCTTTCGGTCACGACCCAAAGCTCGTGACCATAGATGAGGGTAGGAACGTAGATCGACTGGTAAATCGAGAGCTTGGCCTTTTGGCTCAGCTCTCTCTTCACCACAACGGATCGGTACAGCGCACGCTTCACAGCAGACGTCGCACCAATCCGCCTGTCGATCTCCCGCTCCATCTTCCCCTCATTCGTGAACAAGACCCCAAGATACTTGAACTCCTCCACTAGAAGCTGGCTCTTGGGACTTTCCTTTTTGACAAAGATTATAGTTAGAGTGGTTCATGTTACGCTGAGCTACCTCTATAGTTATGCTGCTATAGGCTTAGGCTGCTGGAGGACATCAGGGTCTATTGTTCTTCAATTTTGCATGACTGTTGTCATTTCAGCTTTTACCTTTTTGTTTTTTCTATTTTTTCTTCATAGTAGGTACACCTGGTCTGGCGTTCTGTTAGCTGTGACATCATTCAGGGAAGACAGATCACCTGCTATTACCATCTAATGTAAAACAGATTACTGGATCAATGTGTGCTTCTGTGCTTTTTTGTCTGTCTTGTTGTGTCTCTTCTCTCTCTTTTGTAACCCCCAGTCGGTCAAGGCAGATTACCGTTCATACTGAGCCCGGTTCGGCTGGAGGTTTTTCCTTCCTGTTAATGGGGAGTTTTTCCTTCTGCTGTCACTTCATGCTTGATCAGTATGAGGGATTGCTGCAAAGCCATGTACAATGCAAACGACTCTCCCTGTGGCTCTACGCTTCTTCAGGAGTCAATGCTGCTTGTTACGACTTTGATGAAATCAACTGGTTCCCTTATATAGGAATTTCTTTTACCAATCTGGATAATCTGACTTAATATGTATAATCTGATTGATTTTGACATTGTAAACTGCCTTTAGATGACATGCAGGCCGGCAGACCCGACATGTATATTAATAATATGTATTATTATTATTAATATTATTATTATTTTATATATCTGCCTCGTTATATTTGCATAATGCATGAAGAAAAATATCAGCAGCGCAAGAGTCTGTTCCGATCATCCAGCCCTTACCACAGGCTACTGCAGCCCATTGGTTATCATCCCTGACAGTCTAAAGGGCTAGGCCAATCATAAAGTAGAAAAACACCTTCACGCTCCATGTGGAACTTTGTGCAGCGGTGTTCACAGTAGTAATGGATAAGAAACGCAAGGGAGGCGCAGAGAAACTGCACGAAAAAAAGAAACGAGTTCTTCAAACGGATGCTGCGAAATGTGTCAAACTGACTGACATGTTCCCAACAGCAGGCCCTTCATCTGCTCCGGTGTCTGATGTAAAATATGGTGGTGGTGGTGGTGGTGGTTGTAGTCAGTGACGTGCGGTAGAGTTCATAGCTGGTGAGGCACTGACGCATCAGAGTCAGATTTAAAATTATATACACTCTACAGAGTAGACTCGTTGCAAAGTGCTGAAGGAGACTGATTGAGCCAAATAAATTCACCAAGATACATGGAAAAATATTGGTTCTTTGATGAAAAAAAATTGTCATTTGATTGGTAACAGTTTATGAGTTATGATGGATTTCTGCATTTGTAACACATTCTAAAACTATAACCCACATTACGCACATTTTATCACAAAAACTAAACATGAATAAGTATCGCTGTCTTACCTCTACTTATAATTTAAGTCCCTGTGGCGCTCTTTCTGAACAAAAATATCATCATTTTCCGGTAAAAGTTATCTTTATCTTCTTCAGTTTTAAAAGTCTCTCAGTCTCAATGGAGCTCACTGCCAGGGAGGAAAGCCTTCCCTGATCAGTCCTGTTCCAGCTGTATGTTTAGAGTCTTTTTAGTGCTTTACTTGTTTAGCAAAACTCGCTAATAAAACATCAATAACTTGTTTTGACTCTACTATTTGGGGATCACGAGCGGTGCCCCTTGAGCGCCCCCTGCCTAGCGGCCAAGGAACTGCCGGCCTCACCTACAACCAGTTCTTTGCTGTTTATGATCGGCCAGCACCACGAAAACATGTTCTCTGCACACAGTTTGATGACCAAAACACAATTCGTAATCCACATATATTAAATTGTGGAAAATCAGTTCATAACTGTTTGAACAATTGAATTTATGATCTAGAGACAGGAAGATGCATTCACAGAATGGAAGTCAGCGCAGTTACCATGGGATTGCGCAATCCCAGGGGAGGCCAAGCTCGCTGCGGCCTCACCGGCTTCGCTATGAAGCGCCACCAAGGATTTACATGAAAAATAGCGAAAAGTCTGCGATTTTAAAGAAAATATGATCAAAAATTAGGAAATTAGATAAATAAAATACTTATTACAAATGACTGAGTAAATCAAAATTTATATTATGTTATTATATATTTTCTTTCTTTCCATGATGACAAGTGAGGCATTTCTCTGGTTCATTTTGTCATATGCATCCTTTTTTACACAGTGAGTGCACATTAGTCCAATGTTACCCTACAGTATCTGGAAGACTGAATAGATCTGATGAGCAACTTACAATAACTTCTTATAATGATGTAACGTGATAATATGTGTGATTAACCGTGACACCTCTCTTTCTCTCTCTCTCTCTGATCTAAGAATAGTTGCTGTGCTGTGGTGGAGTTTACATTTTACAGTGTTAATAAATTAAGATTTTGGAAGTATTTTAAGTGTCCACTCTCACTAACTTCCATTAACCTGGCCTCAAGGTATTGCACAGTTGGTATTGCACAGTTGGTATACACATTCAGTACACAAAAAAATGTGGTGGGCCAGTCTAATCCAAAATGCCAGGGCCAATTTTTTTTTGTCCCAGTCCACCCCTGATGACATGTTTCATGATTTGGCGCTATATAAATAAAAACTGAAATGTATTGAACAAGAGTTTGTCAGTTTTCAAGCAGGATTTGTATATCTGTTCAACTTAAAAATATAAGGAAACCAAAGAGTTAAGATCACTTACTTACCAAGAGAGATTCCTTTGGGGTTTATTTGTGGTCTCTTGCTGCCCCCTGCTGGAGGATGATGGTATTTGATACCATGTCAACATGGTGTCAAAATTCAGATTTCAATCTAAAATGGCTTACTTCCTGTGATACTTGCACTATGACATTAATTGTAAATTCTGAGCATCTTGCTGAGATCTACAACTGTACAAAATTTCATTACTCTACGATGAAGTAAGTGAATAGCAAAAGGTCCTTTGAAAATTGCTTGGTGGCGCTATAGAGAAACTAAGTCCTGCTCACTAAAGTTTGTTATGGATTCCTGTTGGGGGGTGGATAAGGATGCATCCAAATGAGTTTTAGGCAGCTCGGCCCAAAACTGTGGAATTCAGAGCCAAACGTATGACAGCAGCGTTTGAGGTGAATATGCCACGCCGCCACGCCCCCCTGCTCCATCGAATCCAGTTG
This sequence comes from Fundulus diaphanus, assembly GCA_037039145.1. Classification (NCBI taxonomy): domain Eukaryota; kingdom Metazoa; phylum Chordata; class Actinopteri; order Cyprinodontiformes; family Fundulidae; genus Fundulus; species Fundulus diaphanus. The sequence goes on along the minus strand of CM073126.1, from coordinate 61,775,349 downwards.
AGCCTGAAATCCACAACATACCAACATGTGTTCTGTCTGTGGACACAGTTTCATGTTGATTAGCTCAGAGGGGTAACATAGCGACCGCTTACAACAAAACATGACACTTCCTGTTGTCAGGGGGCGTGGCCTAAGCAATGTCATCATTTGACCATTGGATATTATAGGAGACCTGATGGTGATCAATCACAGAAAGTTTGATGCCTCTGTGTGTTTCTGTGTAGGAGATATAACAGTTTTATTTTTTGTGGCGAGTAGGTGAACTTTGACCCCTGCTAATGCCCCTTCAACAAGCTCAAAAACTCACCGTTTTGATAACTTTTAATTGGCCATGCCTTATGATCAGACTGCCCGAGTTTCAAGCCGCTCGCTAAAAATCTTTAGGAGGAGATCCATCAAATACCAATGCTATAAACGTCAAAAATGGGGTCAAAATCAGACATTCAATCTAAAATGGCCAACTTCCTGTGATATTTACACCATGACATTAATTGTAAATTCTGAGCGTCTTGGTGAGCTCTACCACTGTACCAAATCTAATGTCTCTACGATGAAGTAAGTGAATAGCAAAGGGTCCTTTGAAAATTGCTAAGTGGCGCCGTTGAGGCATTAGGTCACGCCCACCAAAATTTGTTATGGATTCCTGTTGGGGGGTGGATAAGGATGCATCCAAGTGAGTTTTAAGCAGCTCGGCCCAAAAATGTGGAATTCAGAGCCAAACGTATGGCAGCGGCGTTTGAGGTGACTTCACCACGCCGCCACGCTCTCCTGCTCCATCGAATCGACTTGGGGCTGGAATCCACAACACAACAACATGTCTTCTGTCTCTGGACACAGTTTCATGTTGATTAGCTCAGAGGGGTAACATAGCGACCGTTTACAGCAAAACATGACACTTCCTGTTGTCAGGGGGTGTGGCCTAAGTGATGTCATCATTTGACCATTGGATATTAAAGAAGACCCGATGATGATCAATCAAAGAAAGTTTGATGCCTCTGTGTGTTTCTGTGTAGGAGATATAACAGTTTTATTTTTTGTGGCGAGTAGGTGAACTTTGACCCCTGCTAATGCCCCTTCAACAAGCTCAAAAACTCACCGTTTTGATAACTTTTAATTGGCCATGCCTTATGATCAGACTGACCGAGTTTCAAGTCGCTCGCTCAAAATCTCTAGGAGGAGATCCATCAAATACCAATGCTATAAACGTCAAAAATTGGGTCAAAATCAGACTTTCAGTCTAAAATGGCCAACTTCCTGTGATACTTGCACTATGACGTTAATTGTAAATTCTGAGCGTCTTGTTGAGCTCTACAACTGTACCAAATTTCATGTCTCTACGACGAAGTAAGTGAATAGCAAAGGGTCCTTTGAAAATTTCTAGGTGGCGCCGTTGAGGCATTTTTCTTTAGATTTTTGTGACGACCTTAAAATACAAAATTTTTAAACAGTCACCATGCATCTGCAAAGTTTGGTGAGTTTTTGAAAATGAGAAAGCCCCCAAAAAGGCCCCTCTTTAGGGGGGCAGAATAATAAGAATTAACACTACAGATACAATAGGCCTTCGCAGCGCTTAGCTGCTCGGGCCTAATAATAATAATAATTAACACTACAGATACAATAGGCCTTCGCAGCACTTAGCTGCTCGGGCCTAATAATTAACACTACAGATACAATAGGCCTTCGCAGCGCTTAGCTGCTCGGGCCTAATAATTAACACTACAGATACAATAGGCCTTCGCAGCGCTTAGCTGCTCGGGCCTAATAATAAGAATAAGAATAAGAATAAGAATAAGAATAATAATTAACACTACAGATACAATAGGCCTTCGCAGCGCTTAGCTGCTCGGGCCTAATAAGAATAAGAATTAAAACCGCAAGCGGTGATGATCGGCCCTCGCAGCAAAGCGCCGCTCTGGCCTATTGGCCACCGCTGGGATTTGTGCACCGCCGGCTGCCCGCCACCGCAGATGCTGTCACGCATTTTGCCCGCCCGTCCACTGGGCGATTCACACGAACGTGTTCGGCAGCGCTCCGCCACGACTCACAAAAAATCTGGTGCAGATCGCTCGATGCAGCGAGGAGACACAGCCGTTGAATAATGAAAATGCATTTGGCCACCGGACCGGACTAAATCGTTCGGCGGGCCAGATCCGGCCCGCAGGCCGTACGTTTGACACCCCAGGTTTAAACACTAGTATACAAATTTAATCAAAGGTATTTTACTAGCTGTTAATCCAGCTTCATGTGAAAAGTTAACAAAACCTTTTTAGTTATTTAAAGTTAATTATTTCATGTGTTTAAGGGTTTCGTTTCTTGCATTAAGACAGCTTTTATGAAAGTTTGACAGTTAAATTGGTGGATACTCACCCAAAAGTAATAATGTAAAAGTAACACTTTAGCAATTGAAATATTGCTAAAGTAACACGTTAGCAATATTCCACATGTGTATGTTGTGTACAAACTTTAGTAATTTCTAACAGACCACTTCACTCTCAGAAAGCAGGTCTGCTGGTGGTTCCTAAAGTCTGTAAAACCAGAATGGGAGGCAGATCCTTTAGCTATCATGCTCCTCTCCAGTGGAACCATCTCCCAGTTTTGGTCCGTGAGGCAGACACCCTGTCTACTTTTAAGACTAATCCTAAAACTTTCCTTTTTCCATCCATCCATCGTCTTCCGCTTATCCGGGGTCGGGTCGCGGGTGTAGCAGCTTCAAGAGGGAGGCCCAGACCTTCCTCTCCCCAGCCACTTGGGCTACTTCCTCCGGGGGAATCCCTAAGCGTTCCCAGGCGAGCATAGTCTCTCCAGCGTGTCCTGGGTCTTCCCCTGGGCCTCCTCCCGGTGGGACGTGCCCGGAACACCTCACCAGGGAGGCGTCCAGGAGGCATCCTGACCAGATGCCCGAGCCACCTCAACTGGCTCCTCTCAATGTGAAGGAGCAGCGGCTCTACTCTGAGTCCTCCCCGGATGACTGAGCTCCTCCTTGGCCTTTTGGCTCAGCTCTCTCTTCACCACAACGGATCGGTACAGCGCCCGCTTCACAGCAGACGCCGCACCAATCCGCCTGTCGATCTCCTGCTCCATCTTCCCCTCATTCGTGAAAAAGACCCAAAGATACTTGAACTCCTCCACTAGAAGCTGGCTCTTGGGACTTTCCTTTTTGACAAAGCTTATAGTTAGAGTGGCTCATGTTACGCTGAGCTACCTTTATAGTTATGCTGCTATAGGCTTAGGCTGCTGGAGGACATCAGGGTCTATTGTTCTTCATTTTTGCATGACTGTTGTCATTTCAGCTTTTAACTTTTTGTTTTTTCTATTTTTTCTTCATAGTAGGTACACCTGGTCTGGCGTTCTGTTAGCTGTGACATCATCCAGGGAAGACAGATCACCTGTTATTACCATCTAATGTCAAACAGATTACTGGATCAATGTGTGCTTCTGTGCTTTTTTGTCTGTCTTGTTGTGTCTCTTCTCTCTCTTTTGTAACCCCCAGTCGGTCAAGGCAGATTACCGTTCATACTGAGCCCGGTTCTGCTGGAGGTTTTTCCTTCCTGTTAATGGGGAGTTTTTCCTTCTGCTGTCACTTCATGCTTGCTCAGTATGAGGGATTGCTGCAAAGCCATGGACAATGCAGACGACTCTCCCTGTGGCTCTACGCTTCTTCAGGAGTGAATGCCGCTTGCTACGACTTTGATGCAATCAACTGGTTCCCTTATATAGGAATTTCTTTTACCAATCTGGATAATCTGACTTAATATGTATAATCTGATTGATTTTGACTTTGTAAACTGCCTTTAGATGACATGCAGGCATGGACTGGTAATCGGGCGTACCGGGCATTTTCCCGGTGGGCCGACGTGCTGTTTGGGCCGGCAGACCCGACATGTATATTAATATGTATTATTATTATTTTATATATCTGCCTCGTTATATTTGCATAATGCATGAGTAAAAATAAAATCAGCAGCGCAAGAGTCTGTTCCGATCACCCGGCCCTTACCACAGGCTACTGCAGCCCATTGGTTATCATCCCTGACAGTCTAAAGGGCTAGGCCAATCATAAAGTAGAAAAACACCTTCACGCTCCATGTGGAACTTTGTGCAGCGGTGTTCACAGTAGTAATGGATAAGAAACGCAAGGGAGGCGCAGAGAAACTGCACGAAAAAAAGAAACGAGTTCTTCAAACGGATGCTGCGAAATGTGTCAAACTGACTGACATGTTCCCAACAGCAGGCCTTCATCTGCTCCGGTGTCTGATGTAAAATATGGTGGTGGTGGTGGTTGTAGTCAGTGACGTGCGGTAGGGTTCATAGCTGGTGAGGCACTGACGTCATCAGAGTCAGATTTACAAATATATACACTCTACACAGTAGACTCATTGCAAAGTGCTGAAGGAGACTGATTGAGCCAAATAAATTCACCAAGATACATGGAAAAATATTGGTTCTTTGATGAAAAAAAATTTGTCATTTGATTGGTAACAGTTTATGAGTTATGATGGATTTCTGCATTTGTAACACATTCTAAAACTATAACCCACATTACGCACATTTTATCACAAAAACAAAACATGAATAAGTATCGCTGTCTTACCTCTACTTATAATTTAAGTCCCTGTGGCGCTCTTTCTGAACAAAAATATCATCATTTTCCGGTAAAAGTTCTCTTTATCTTCTTCAGTTTTAAAAGTCTCTCAATCTCAATGGAGCTCACTGCCAGGGAGGAAAGCCTTCCCTGATCAGTCCTGTTCCAGCTGTATGTTTAGAGTCTTTTTAGTGCTTTACTTGTTTAGCAAAACTCGCTAATAAAACATCAATAACTTGTTTTGACTCTACTATTTGGAGATCACGAGCGGTGCCCCTTGAGCGCCCCCTGCCTAGTGGCCAAGGAACTGCCGGCCTCACCTACAACCAGTTCTTTGCTGTTTATGATCGGCCAGCACCACGAAAACATGTTATCTGCACACAGTTTGATGACCAAAACACAATTCGTAATCCACATATATTAAATTGTGGAAAATCAGTTCATAACTGTTTGAACAATTGAATTTATGATCTAGAGACAGGAAGATGCATTCACAGAATGGAAGTCAGCGCAGTTAACATGGGATTGCGCAATTCCAGGGGAGGCCAAGCTCGCTGCGGCCTCACCGGCTTCGCTATGAAGCGCCACCAAGGATTTACATGAAAAATAGCGAAAGGTCTGTGATTTTAAAGAAAATATGATCAAAAATTAGGAAATTAGATAAATAAAATACTTATTACAAATGACTGAGTAAATCAAAATTTATATTATGTTATTATAAATTTTCTTTCTTTCCATGATGACAAGTGAGGCATTTCTCTGGTTCATTTTGTCACTGGCATCCTTTTTTACACAGTGAGTGCACATTAGTCCAATGTTACCCTACAGTATCTGGAAGACTGAATAGATCTGATGAGCAACTTACAATAACTTCTTATAATGATGTAACGTGATAATATGTGTGATTGACCGTGACACCTCTCTTTCTCTCTCTCTCTCTCTGATCTAAGAATAGTTGCTGTGCTGTGGTGGAGTTTACATTTTACAGTGTTAATAAATTAAGATTTTGGAAGTATTTTAAGTGTCCACTCTCACTAATCCAAAATGCCAGGGCCGATTTTTTTCTCCCAGTCCACCCCTGATGACATGTTTCATGATTTGGCGCTATATAAATAAAAACTGAAATGTATTGAAGAAGAGTAAGTTTGTCAGTTTTCAAGCAGGATTTGTATATCTGTTCAACTTAAATACATAAGGAAACCAAAGAGTTAAGATCACTTACTTACCAAGAGAAATTCCTTTGGGGTTTATTTGTGGTCTCTTGCTGCCCCCTGCTGGACAAGTTTGATCAAATACAAATGCTTTACATGTCAACATGGTGTCAAAATTCAGATTTCAATCTAAAATGGCTTACTTCCTGTGATACTTGCACTATGACATTAATTGTAAATTCTGAGCGTCTTGCTGAGATCTACAACTGTACAAAATGTCATTACTCTACGATGAACTAAGTGAATAGCAAAGGGCAAGGACCGCGGAACCGGTAGGGCCGGTAGGGCCGTGGCCCTACCTACTTTTGATGATCAAGCCTCCGCCGCAACCAACCCCCCCACATCAACATGTGTTCTGTCTGTGGACACAGTTTCATGTTGATTAGCTCAGAGGGGTAACATAGCGACCGCTTACAACAAAACATGACACTTCCTGTTGTCAGGGGGCGTGGCCTAAGCAATGTCATCATTTGACCATTGGATATTATAGGAGACCTGATGGTGATCAATTACTGAAAGTTTGGTGCATCTGTCTGTTTCTGTGTAGGAGATATAACACTTTTATATTTTGTGGCAAATAGGTGAACTTTGACCCCTGCCAACGCCCCTCCAGCATGCTCAAAAACTCACCGTTTTGATAACTTTTGATTGGCCATGCCTTATGATCAGACTGACCGAGTTTCAAGCCGATCGCTCGATATCTCTAGGAGGAGTTAGATCTTATACCAATGCTGTAACTGTCAAAATTGAGGTCAAAATCAGACTTTCAGTCTAAAATGGCCAACTTCCTGTGATACTTGCACTATGACATTAATTGTAAATTCTGAGCGTCTTGGTGAGCTCTACCACTGTACCAAATCTCATGTCTCTACGATGAAGTAAGTGAATAGCAAAGGGTCCTTTGAAAATTGCTAGGTGGCGCCGTTGAGGCATTAGGTCACGCCCACCAAAGTTTGTTATGGATTCCTGTTGGGGGGTGGATAAGGATGCATCCAAGTGAGTTTTAAGCAGCTCGGCCCAAAAATGTGGAATTCAGAGCCAAACGTATGGCAGCGGCGTTTGAGGTGACTTCACCACGCCGCCACGCTCTCCTGCTCCATCGAATCGACTTGGGGCTGGAATCCACAACACAACAACATGTTTTCTGTCTCTGGACACAGTTTCATGTTGATTAGCTCAGAGGGGTAACATAGCGACCGCTTACAACAAAACATGACACTTCCTGTTGTCAGGGGGCGTGGCCTAAGCAATGTCATCATTTGACCATTGGATATTATAGGAGACCTGATGGTGATCAATTACTGAAAGTTTGGTGCATCTGTCTGTTTCTGTGTAGGAAATATAACACTTTTATATTTTGTGGCAAATAGGTGAACTTTGACCCCTGCCAACGCCCCTCCAGCATGCTCAAAAACTCACCGTTTTGATAACTTTTGATTGGCCATGCCTTATGATCAGACTGCCCGAGTTTCAAGCCGATCGCTCGATATCTCTAGGAGGAGTTAGATCTTATACCAATGCTGTAACTGTCAAAATTGAGGTCAAAATCAGACTTTCAGTCTAAAATGGCCAACTTCCTGTGATACTTGCACTATGACATTAATTGTAAATTCTGAGCGTCTTGGTGAGCTCTACCACTGTACCAAATCTCATGTCTCTACGATGAAGTAAGTGAATAGCAAAGGGTCCTTTGAAAATTGCTAGGTGGCGCCGTTGAGGCATTTTTCTTTTGATTTTTGTAACGACCTTAAAATACAAAATTTTTAAACAGTCACCATGCATCTGCAAAGTTTGGTGAGTTTTTGAGTATGATAAAGCCCCCAAAAAGGCCCCTCTTTAGGGGGGCAGAATAATAAGAATAATTAAAACCGCAAGCGGTGATGATCGGCCCTCGCAGCCAAGCGCCGCTCTGGCCTAAGGGCCACCGCTAGGGTACGCGCACCTCCCGCCGCCAGCCACCGCAGAAGCTGTCATGCATTTTCCTCACCCGTCTACCATGCAATACACACGTATGCGTTGGGCAGCGCTCCCCCACGACTCACAAAAAATGTGGTGCAGATCGGTCGATGCACCGAGGAGACACAGCCGTTGAATAATAAAAATGCATTTGGCCACCGGGCCGGACTAAATCGTTCGGCGGGCCAGATCCGGCCCGCAGGCCGTACGTTTGACACCCCTGGTTTAAACATTAGTATACCAACTTAATCAAAGGTATCTTACTAGCTGTTAATCCAGCTTCATGTGAAAAGTTAACAAAACCTTTTTAGTTATTTAAAGTTAATTATTTCATGTGTTTAAGGGTTTCGTTTCTTGCATTAAGACAGCTTTTATGAAAGTTTGACAGTTAAATTGGTGGATACACACCCAAAAGTAATAATGTAAAAGTAACACTTTGGCAATTGGAAAATTGCTAAAGTAACACGTTAGCAATATTCCACATGTGTATGTTGTGTACAAACTTTAGTAATTTCTAACAGACCACTTCACTCTCAGAAAGCAGGTCTGCTGGTGGTTCCTAAAGTCTGTAAAACCAGAATGGTAGGCAGATCCTTTAGCTATCATGCTCCTCTCCAGTGGAACCAACTCCCAGTTTTGGTCCGTGACGCAGACACCCTGTCTACTTTTAAGACTAATCCTAAAACTTTCCTTTTTCCATCCATCCATCGTCTTCCACTTATCCGGGGTCAGGTCGCAGGGGCAGCTTCAAGAGGGAGCCCCAGACCTTCCTCTCCCCAGCCACTTGGGCCACTTCCTCCGGGGGAATCCCAAAGCGTTCCCAGGCCAGCATAGTCTCTCCAGCGTGTCCTGGGTCTTCCTCTGGGCCTCCTCCCGGTGGGACGTGCCCAGAACACCTCATCAGGGAGGCGTCCAGGAGGCATCCTGACCAGATGCCCGAGTCACCTCAACTGGCTCCTCTCAATGTGGAGGAGCAGCGGCTCTACTCTGAGTCCTCCCCGGATGACTGAGCTCCTCACCCTATCTCTAAGGGAGAGCCCAGACACACCATGGAGAAAACTCATTTTGGCCGCTTGTATCCGGGATTTCGTTCTTTCGGTCACGACCCAAAGCTCGTGACCATAGATGAGGGTAGGAACGTAGATCGACTGGTAAATCGAGAGCTTGGCCTTTTGGCTCAGCTCTCTCTTCACCACAACGGATCGGTACAGCGCACGCTTCACAGCAGACGTTGCACCAATCCGCCTGTCGATCTCCCGCTCCATCTTCCCCTCATTCGTGAACAAGACCCCAAGATACTTGAACTCCTCCACTAGAAGCTGGCTCTTGGGACTTTCCTTTTTGACAAAGATTATAGTTAGAGTGGTTCATGTTACGCTGAGCTACCTCTATAGTTATGCTGCTATAGGCTTAGGCTGCTGGAGGACATCAGGGTCTATTGTTCTTCAATTTTGCATGACTGTTGTCATTTCAGCTTTTACCTTTTTGTTTTTTCTATTTTTTCTTCATAGTAGGTACACCTGGTCTGGCGTTCTGTTAGCTGTGACATCATTCAGGGAAGACAGATCACCTGCTATTACCATCTAATGTAAAACAGATTACTGGATCAATGTGTGCTTCTGTGCTTTTTTGTCTGTCTTGTTGTGTCTCTTCTCTCTCTTTTGTAACCCCCAGTCGGTCAAGGCAGATTACCGTTCATACTGAGCCCGGTTCGGCTGGAGGTTTTTCCTTCCTGTTAATGGGGAGTTTTTCCTTCTGCTGTCACTTCATGCTTGATCAGTATGAGGGATTGCTGCAAAGCCATGTACAATGCAAACGACTCTCCCTGTGGCTCTACGCTTCTTCAGGAGTCAATGCTGCTTGTTACGACTTTGATGAAATCAACTGGTTCCCTTATATAGGAATTTCTTTTACCAATCTGGATAATCTGACTTAATATGTATAATCTGATTGATTTTGACATTGTAAACTGCCTTTAGATGACATGCAGGCCGGCAGACCCGACATGTATATTAATAATATGTATTATTATTATTAATATTATTATTATTTTATATATCTGCCTCGTTATATTTGCATAATGCATGAAGAAAAATATCAGCAGCGCAAGAGTCTGTTCCGATCATCCAGCCCTTACCACAGGCTACTGCAGCCCATTGGTTATCATCCCTGACAGTCTAAAGGGCTAGGCCAATCATAAAGTAGAAAAACACCTTCACGCTCCATGTGGAACTTTGTGCAGCGGTGTTCACAGTAGTAATGGATAAGAAACGCAAGGGAGGCGCAGAGAAACTGCACGAAAAAAAGAAACGAGTTCTTCAAACGGATGCTGCGAAATGTGTCAAACTGACTGACATGTTCCCAACAGCAGGCCCTTCATCTGCTCCGGTGTCTGGTGTAAAATATGGTGGTGGTGGTTGTAGTCAGTGACGTGCGGTAGAGTTCATAGCTGGTGAGGCACTGACGTCATCAGAGTCAGATTTACAAATATATACACTCTACAGAGTAGACTCGTTGCAAAGTGCTGAAGGAGACTGATTGAGCCAAATAAATTCACCAAGATACATGGAAAAATATTGATTGTTTGATGAAAAAAATTGTCATTTGATTGGTAACAGTTTATGAGTTATGATGGATTTCTGCATTTGTAACACATTCTAAAACTATAACCCACATTATGCACATTTTATCACAAAAACAAAACATGAATAAGTATCGCTGTCTTACCTCTACTTATAATTTAAGTCCCTGTGGCGCTCTTTCAGAACAAAAATATCATCATTTTCCGGTAAAAGTTCTCTTTATCTTCTTCAGTTTTAAAAGTCTCTCAGTCTCAGTGGAGCTCACTGCCAGGGAGGAAAGCCTTCCCTGATCAGTCCTGTTCCAGCTGTATGTTTAGAGTCTTTTTAGTGCTTTACTTGTTTAGCAAAACTCGCTAATAAAACATCAATAACTTGTTTTGACTCTACTATTTGGGGATCACGAGCGGTGCCCCTTGAGCGCCCCCTGCCTAGTGGCCAAGGAACTGCTGGCCTCACCTACAACCAGTTCTTTGCTGTTTATGATCGGCCAGCACCACGAAAACATGTTATCTGCACACAGTTTGATGACCAAAACACAATTCGTAATCCACATATATTAAATTGTGGAAAATCAGTTCATAACTGTTTGAACAATTGAATTTATGATCTAGAGACAGGAAGATGCATTCACAGAATGGAAGTCAGCGCAGTTACCATGGGATTGCGCAATCCCAGGGGAGGCCAAGCTCGCTGCGGCCTCACCGGCTTCGCTATGAAGCGCCACCAAGGATTTACATGAAAAATAGCGAAAAGTCTGCGATTTTAAAGAAAATATGATCAAAAATTAGGAAATTAGATAAATAAAATACTTATTACAAATGACTAAGTAAATCAAAATTTATATTATGTTATTATATATTTTCTTTCTTTCCATGATGACAAGTGAGGCATTTCTCTGGTTCATTTTGTCATTGGCATCCTCTTTTACACAGTGAGTGCACATTAGTCCAATGTTACCCTACAGTATCTGGAAGACTGAATAGATCTGATGAGCAACTTACAATAACTTCTTATAATGATGTAACGTGATAATATGTGTGATTGACCGTGACACCTCTCTTTCTCTCTCTCTCTCTCTGATCTAAGAATAGTTGCTGTGCTGTGGTGGAGTTTACATTTTACAGTGTTAATAAATTAAGATTTTGGAAGTATTTTAAGTGTCCACTCACTAATTTCCATTATCCTGACTTCAAGGTATTGCACAGTTGGTATTGCACAGTTGGTATACACATTCAGTACACAAAAAAAATGTGGTGGGCCAGTCTAATCCAAAATGCCAGGGCCAATTTTTTGTCCCAATCCACCCCTGATGACATGTTTCATGATTTGGCGCTATATAAATAAAAACTGAAATGTATTGAACAAGAGTCTGTCAGTTTTCAAGCAGGATTTGTATATCTGTTCAACTTAAATATACAAGGAAACCAAAGAGTTAAGATCACTTACTTACCAAGAGAAATTCCTTTGGGGTTTATTTGTGGTCTCTTGCTGCCCCCTGCTGGACAAGTATGATCAAATACATATGCTTTACATGTCAACTTGGTATCAAAATTCAGATTTCAATCTAAAATGGCTTACTTCCTGTGATACTTGCAGTATGACATTAATTGTAAATTCTGAGCGTCTTGCTGAGATCTACAACTGTACAAAATTTCATTACTCTACGATGAAGTAAGTGAATACCAAAGGGTCCTTTGAAATTTGCTTGGTGGCGCTATAGAGAAACTAAGTCCTGCTCACTAAAGTTTGTTAAGGATTCCTGTTGGGGGGTGGATAAGGATGCATCCAAATGAGTTTTAAGCAGCTCGGCCCAAAACTGTGGAATTCAGAGCCAAACGTATGACAGCAGCGTTTGAGGTGAATATGCCACGCCGCCACGCCCCCCTGCTCCATCCAATCCAGTTGAGCCTGAAATCCACAACATACCAACATGTGTTCTGTCTGTGGACACAGTTTCATGTTGATTAGCTCAGAGGGGTAACATAGCGACCGCTTACAACAAAACATGACACTTCCTGTTGTCAGGGGGCGTGGCCTAAGCAATGTCATCATTTGACCATTGGATATTATAGGAGACCTGATGGTGATCAATCACTGAAAGTTTGATGCCTCTGTGTGTTTCTGTGTAGGAGATATAACAGTTTTATTTTTTGTGGCGAGTAGGTGAACTTTAACCCTTGCTAATGCCCCTTCAACAAGCTCAAAAACTCACCGTTTTGATAACTTTTAATTGGCCATGCCTTATGATCAGACTGCCCGAGTTTCAAGCCGCTCGCTAAAAATCTCTAGGAGGAGATCCATCAAATACCAATGCTATAAACGTCAAAAATGGGGTCAAAATCAGACATTCAATCTAAAATGGCCGACTTCCTGTGATATTTACACTATGACATTAATTGTAAATTCTGAGCGTCTTGGTGAGCTCTACCACTGTACCAAATCTCATGTCTCTACGATGAAGTAAGTGAATAGCAAAGGGTCCTTTGAAAATTGCTAAGTGGCGCCGTTGAGGCATTAGGTCACGCCCACCAAAATTTGTTATGGATTCCTGTTGGGGGGTGGATAAGGATGCATCCAAGTGAGTTTTATGCAGCTCGGCCCAAAAATGTGGAATTCAGAGCCAAACGTATGGCAGCGGCGTTTGAGGTGACTTCACCACGCCGCCACGCTCTCCTGCTCCATCGAATCGACTTGGGGCTGGAATCCACAACACAACAACATGTCTTCTGTCTGTGGACACAGTTTCATGTTGATTAGCTCAGAGGGGTAACATAGCGACCGTTTACAGCAAAACATGACACTTCCTGTTGTCAGGGGGTGTGGCCTAAGTGATGTCATCATTTGACCATTGGATATTATAGGAGACCTGATGATGATTAATCACAGAAAGTTTGGTGCCTCTGTGTGTTTCTGTGTAGGAGATATAACACTTTTATTTTTTGTGGCGAATAGGTGAACTTTGACCCCTGCCAACGCCCCTTCAGCATGCTCAAAAACTCACCGTTTTGATAACTTTTGATTGGCCATGCCTTATGATCAGACTGCCCGAGTTTCAAGCCGATCGCTCGATATCTCTAGGAGGAGTTAGATCTTATACCGATGCTGTAACTGTCAAAATTGAGGTCAAAATCAGACTTTCAATCTAAAATGGCCGACTTCCTGTGATATTTACACTATGACATTAATTGTAAATTCTGAGCGTCTTGGTGAGCTCTACAACTGTACCAAATTTCATGTCTCTACGACGAAGTAAGTGAATAGCAAAGGGTCCTTTGAAAATTTCTAGGTGGCGCCGTTGAGGCATTTTTCTTTAGATTTTTGTGACGACCTTAAAATACAAAATTTTTAAACAGTCACCATGCATCTGCCAAGTTTGGTGAGTTTTTGAAAATGAGAAAGCCCCCAAAAAGGCCCCTCTTTAGGGGGGCAGAATAATAATAATAATAATAATAATAATAATAATAATAATTAACACTACAGATACAATAGGCCTTCGCAGCGCTTAGCTGCTCGGGCCTAATTTACAATACAGATACAATAGGCCTTCGCAGCGCTTAGCTGCTCGGGCCTAATAATTAACACTACAGATACAATAGGCCTTCGCAGCGCTTAGCTGCTCGGGCCTAATAATTAACACTACAGATACAATAGGCCTTCGCAGCGCTTAGCTGCTCGGGCCTAATAATTAACACTACAGATACAATAGGCCTTCGCAGCGCTTAGCTGCTCGGGCCTAATAATTAACACTACAGATACAATAGGCCTTCGCAGCGCTTAGCTGCTCGGGCCTAATAATAATTAACACTACAGATACAATAGGCCTTCGCAGCGCTTAAACGGGCCTAATAAGTCGGAGCACTTTGGCTGCTGCAGAGTCCTGCACTGCCATCTTAATATTTTTCTCCCGCAAAAGCTGAGGAAAGGTTACAGGCAGCATCTGTGGAGATGAGCATACACTACCTAAGATGAACAGAGTGGTGTATGCAGTTCAGTGCAGTGAGGAATGTTCTTATCTTTATATTGGAGAAACCAAATAACCTCTCCACAGATGCATGGCTCAACACAGAGGAGCTACCTCCTCTGGACAAGACTCAGCCGTCCACCTGCACCTCAAGTATTAAGGACACTTTTGAGGACCAAAATGTTCACATTTATGACAGATGGTTTGGGAGAGGGGTGAGGGAAGCCATTAATGTGAAGCGAGAAAAATCAACCTTAAACAGAGGAGGAGGGCTCAGATTTCAACTTTCAAAAACGTACAACACAGCAATAGGTTTTATTCCTGCTAAATTTCACCCCGATTCACACCTCCATGCACATATGATCACAACATTTCTCCTGTGAGCCAGGAAAGGATTACCCCAACGACTCTCTTTGTGAGATCAGTCCCAGGTTAATCTACATGCGAATCTACACTCTAATGAGGCCTTGCCGATAGGTCTATAAAGCTTGGAACTCCACACTACTCACATTTTGAGGACCAGTGCTATGGGAGCTTACAATGACAGCTGTAGGAGGATAGTGGTAAGCATAAGTGGGGTTCGGATCAAACACATGACACGGATAGCTGCTGAAACGCACCCATGGTGGGGGATGATGGCCTTAGCAAAAGCCATTAGCCCAGATGCACCCTTAAGAGAGGTGGTTGTCACCATTCCCCCAGCTTTACACAAAAGTGAGAAGAGAGAGGGACTGACATTTCTGTCCAAAAAGAATAAAGCCACTCAAGTGAAGGCCCCCCCCACGCAGGGGTAACGACTATCAACAAATCTCCCCCACCACAAGACAGGAAATACAAAGTGAAGGGTCTGATTATGGTGATCCTGCCCTAGTGAGTGAGGAAGACCTGGAAGTGGCAGCTGTAGAAACTGAATGGAGAAAAGATGCCTGGGCTATGGCCTACAACGCTTCAACTGATAATAAAGGTGGAGTGACTAAAATCAGCTTCCAGCCGGCAGACTCACAAAAACCACATAAAGAGCGAACACCTCAACCAGTTAAAATGACTGCACTGAATGTCGTGGAACTGGAGCATTCTATCTGCCCTGGAGATTGACAGCGGTGCCAGTGAAGACAACAAATCCAAACTTCCAAGCGAACCCGATCAGAGCGATCTAGACAACAAAAGCATCACCTCTGTTCCTGCACCCCCACCGTCTGTTCACAAAACGCTAAAAATTGGCCAAGGGACAGAAGAAGGAAGTGGAGGTATTTGGCATCTACCGAGCATCGGAAAGGATAGCGAGGGATCTAGCATGGGGTCCCATGCAGACCAAAGCTGGATGACGGGCGTTCATCCCGGATGTCAACCAGAAAAAATATTCTATTCCCATAGAATTTACTTTATCGGCAGGAATATTAACTCAAACTCAAGGTGATAGCTACCATCGTTGAGTGGGCAAATATTTTGATGATGCCATCCTATCCCACCTTAGCTGCTTATCAAAACTTAACCCACAAGTTTTGACCTGCTTATGTGGGGATAGCCCACGATGTGATGCTGAGGAGGATGAAAAAAAGAAGTCTACAACTATTCCAAGGATATGGTGTATGTGAAATGTCACCTCTCCAGGCACCGGCACCGGCACCCCAAAGGGGTACCCAGCCTCTGGACCCGGTAGATCAGGATGTGGGGGGGGGGGGGGGCAGTTTTACCCATTAAAGCCTGTGACCTTTGTGGTGTTTTAGTGAAGTCTGCCTGTGTGGCAGATTTAATCAGCATCCTAATTATTTGCTTATTCTTTGTGCCTCTACTTACTACAACATATCTAGTAAATGCAGTGTTTGCAATTTCTCCTTCGCATCAGCAGGTAGTGTAAAGTTTCAGCGTTTATTGCGCTTATATTGAAATATTCACTTTATCTATTCATTCATTCATTCATTTATCTTATTACCTGTTGAACAGCTTGTGGATGAAAAACATTTTCATCCACAAGTTCTTCTTTTCCTTATTTATTGTTTATTCATTTATATACTTTTTCCTCATAGCGTCTGAATTGCATAAATTTTTCTTACACATTTTTTCTAAAGCTTAGATGGTCCCTGTATGTATCACACCCCTTTGTTTTATTTATATTACAGCATTCTGACTACATTCCCTCTGTCAAAACAATCCCATAAGTTAATTTGATTAAATCGAACTGGAAATAGTTAGACTTAGACAGACATCTTTATTTGTCATTTTGTATGTACAGAGTGCATACAGAACAAAATTTCGTTGCGTGCAGCTTGTAAATTACAGTATAAATTGCAGCAGTGATTAAAAAGTAAACAATTGAAATGTAAACAATGCAGGAGAAGAGAACAGTGTGCGATCACAGTGTACAGGAGAATATTTAAAACCGTTTGTATGTGCAGAAATGATGGTGCAAAAGGCATTTGTGCAAAAATGCATTTAGAAACTACAAGTTCGGCAGCATTTGTAATGCTAGATAGAGATGCAGTGATGCAAATGTGCAAATGTGGTGCAGGGTCCAGTTAGAGTTCAGCAGTTCAACAGCCTAATGGCAACAGGGAAAAAGCTTTTGCAGAACCTGGTGAACCTGCAACGGATGCTGCGGAACCTCTTCCCAGAAGGTAGCAGGGAGAACAGTCCATGGTGGGGGTGTGAGGGGTCTTTTATGATGTTATGGGCTCGGGACACACAGCACTGGGATGAAATGTCCTTAATGGAGGGGAAAGGGGCCCCAATGATCCCTTCTGCTGTCCTCACCACTCTCCTCACGTTCTTCCAGTCGGAGGCATTGCAGTCTCCACACCACACAGAGATACAGCTGGTCAGAATGCTCTCTATGGTGCTTCTGTAGAAGGTCATGAGGATGGGCGGGGGCAGGTGGGCTCTCCTCATCCTCCACAGGAAGTACAGTCATTTCTGTGCCCTCTTCATCAGTGACGTGGTGTTCACAGACCAGGTGAGGTTGTCCGTGATGTGCACCCCCAGGAACTTGGTGCTGCTGACCACCTCCACAGCTGAGCTGTTGATGAGCAGTGGAGCGTGGTGAGGCCGGTTCTTCCTGAAGTCGACGATGATCTCCTTCGTCTTCTCCATGTTCAGGATCAGGCTGTTTTCTCTGCACCAGCCCACCAGCTGCTCCACCTCCTCTCTGTAGTCCTGGTCGTTGTCGTCTCTGATCAGGCCCACCACCGTTGTGTCCTCAGCAAACGTCACGATGTGATTGGTGGTGAATCTGGGGACGCAGTCATGTGTCATCAGGGGCTCAGGACGCAGCCCTGAGGGGAGCCAGTGCTGAGGGTGATTACATCAGAGGTGTTCTGTCCGACATGGACAGACTGAGGTCTGTTGGTGAGGAAGTCCAGCAGCCAGTTGCAAAGAGGTGTGCTGAAGCCCAGATTTTCTAGTTTTCCTACCAGGTGCTGTGGGATGATGGTGTTAAACGCTGAACTGAAGTCCAGGAACAGCATCCGCACGTGGGGGTTCTTCTCCTCCAGGTGTGCCAGGCTCAGGTGAAGAGCAGAGGAGATGCCGTCCTCAGTGGAGCGGTTCCGCCGGTAGGCAAACTGGAACGGGTCAAGTGTTGAGGGAAGACTGGAGACGATGTGTTGTTTCACCAGTCTTTCAAAGCACTTCATCATGATGGGAGTCAGTGCAACAGGCCGGTAGTCGTTGAAACAGGTGACTTGAGGTTTCTTCGGCACCAGAATGATGGAGGCCGACTTAAAGCATGCAGGCACTGTGGCTTGGTCCAGCGAGGTGTTAAAAATGTCTGTGAGGACACCAGCCAGCTGACCTGTACACTCCTTGAGCACCTGCCCAGGTATGCTGTCGGGACCTGGGGCCTTCCGCGGGTTGACTCTCCTTAAAGTCTTCCACACGTCGGCGGTGTCAAGGCAGAGCACCTCCTCTTCCTGTTGGGGAACAGCCTTCACTGCTGGAGTGTTGTTCAGTGCCTCAAACCTCCCAAAGAAGTTATTTAGTCCATTGAGGAAGTCAGCATCAACTTCGCCCACCGGGGGAACTGTATTCAGTTATCGCCCGTATGCCTTTCCACATGCTCCTGGTGTTGCTGGCATCATGGAAAAGCTCCTGGATTTTCTTAGTGTGGTTCCGCTTTGCTAACCTGATGGCACGGTTCAAGTTGGCTCTCGATGTCCTCAGTGCCTCCTTGTCACCAGACTTGAAGGCTGAGTTCCGTGCTGTTAGCGCTTGACGGACCTCCTCAGTAATCCAGGGTCATTGGTTGGTTCGGGTGATGATGGTCTTAGTGGTGCTGACGTCCTCAATGCATTTGTTGATGTAGGCTGACACAGTCATGGCGTACTCATCAATGTTGATCTTGTTGTCATATATTGCTGCAACTTTGAACATGTTCCAGTCAGAGCACTCAAAACAGTCCTGGAGCACCTCCATTGCTCCCTCAGTCCACACCCTCACCTGCCTCACTGTAGGTTTGGCTCTGATCAGCAGGGGCCTGTATGCAGGGAATAGCATCACAGAAAGGTGATCTGAAGAGCCGAGGTGGGGGCAGGGGGCTGCCTTGAATGCGCCTTTAATATTTGTGTAAACTAGGTCTAGAGTGTTCTCTCCCTGAGTTGCAAAATCCACGTGTTGGTAGAACTGAGGGAGAACAGTTTTCATATTTGCCTAGTTAAAATCCCCAGCAATCATGAAAACACCATCTGTGCGTGCAGATTGCAGCTCAGAAATAGTTCGATAGAGAACACTCATAGCCTCTTTTGTATTAGCACTCGGAGGAACATAAAGCGCTGTGATGATAACAACAGTGAACTCTCTAGGCAGGTAAAACGGTCTGCAGCTAACAGTCAGGAACTCGATGTCCGGAGAGCCAAGACCTGTGACTATTCTAGTATTTTTACACCAGGTGTTATTGGTATAAACGCAGAGTCTGCCTCCTCGGGTCTAACCGCTGAGTTCTTTGTTTCTGTCGGCACGGAAAGTAGCTTGCCCCTCCAGGCTAACGGCGTGGTCTGGGATTGATGAGTTAAGCCATGTCTCCGTCAGGATCAGAGCGCAGCATTCTCTTAACTCCCTCTTTGCAGAGTTCGACTTGTAGATGGTCCATTTTGTTGTCTAATGACGTTGGAGAGCAGGATGGAAGGGAGCGGCGATCTGTAAGGGTTAGCTTTCAGCTTAGCTGCTAAACCCCCATGACAGCCGCTTTTCTTCGGCCGGCTGCACCGCCTACGCTTGGCCCTCCTTCGGTGTGAGCTGCTCGGCGAGTCCGCTGCGCTGTAGGCCTCTGGGAGTTGTTCCCGGAGGACTCCGGCAGGCGCTGGCGGTCGTGTACCAATCGGCTGGGTAGATGAGTAATTTCTAGCGAGTTTGCCGGCATTTTTTTATGAAAAACGTCCGCCAGTGGTCGGAGCTGTACGCCTAGCCGCTGCCCTAGAGCGCAGCCGGAAGATAAATTAAAATTAAAGTCTTTAATTATTTGTCTTTACTTGTCCCTCTTGGCATGTTTGCTCAATTTCAAGCTGTCAGGATAAATCAGTCAGCGTTCAAACTATTTTGATATCAAACTGGGTTCATTAAAGGAAGGCAGTCATCCACAAATACACGCAGATTACTTAATTTAATAGATTATTCCTACAGTAAAAATATTGAATCCAATATATTGTCTTTAGATGCAGAAAAAGCATTTGATATAGTAAATTGGAATTTTTTTTTCGCTACTCCTATTTGGTTTTTGAAAATTTCTTTATAAATTGGTTAAAAATCTTATACAACTTCCCAACAGCATGTGTCAGGACAAATAACCAAACATCCTCCAGCTTTTGTCTCCAGAGGGGCACTAGGCAAGGATGCCCGCTTTCCCCCTCACTGTTTGCCATTTTTATTGAACCTCTAGCAGCAACAATTAGACAAACTAATGTTGTTAAATGTATAAAATGCATGAAAATAGAGCATAAAATTAGTCTTTATGTAGATGATGTATTACTCTATCTCCAGCACTCAAACACTTCTTTCTCTCAAGTAATTAGATTACTAGAATCCCTCTCAAAGGTCTCAGATTACTCTATAAATTGGTCAAAATCTACAGTGCTGCCAATTAACTGCTCATTACGGAACTCTCTAGATTTACAACTGCAATCAGGGAGTATTAAATATTTGGGTATTACTGTGTCATCTAAATTGACGGACTTAGTAAAACTAAAACATATCTCGCTTTTAAAAAAGATAAAAGAGGATCTTGAGAAATGGAAATAGCTTCCAATCTCACTTATGGGTAGGGTTGCTTCAATTAAACTGATGGTTTTACCTAGAATTAATAACTTATTTTCAATGATCCCCAATAAACCATGTCAGAATTCTGATTTTGACCGGACTTCTTTAAAGACACTACAGAAGACTAAAGATAGAGGGGGACTTGACCTACAGAACAGAAAATATGCAATAATATCATGATTTCTGATTTGCTGTTTATTAGCTCAAATATAAAATGCCATGCATGCTTTAAAAATATCAACATCAGCTCTTCTCTGACAGCATGGTGGGAGTTTCTTAAAAAGACGGAGTCATCCCTTATCCCATGCAGTCGTACACCCATCTGGAATAATCCTGACATCGTACAAAATAATAATATGATAAACTTTACATACTGGAAGAATAAAGGCATTGAATATCTGGAACATTTATTTGATGGAACTGAGTTTATCACATCTGATAGATTAAACATACAATATGGTATTAATAAAAATAAATGCTTAGAATATCAACAAATTAAATCTATATGTTGTGCAATTATACACTGTTTAAAGTTATTTAATGTTTATTAAATAACTTTCTGTCTGTTAAGTATTGTCGGGTGATAATCAGCTCTTTAGCTGATATCAAGACAATGGTTGAAAGGGATGAATTCGAGCACTAGCGATGTTTTAGCAGCAAACCCTGCACACACATAGAGTAAAGGTGTCATGGTTTTTAAGTGTTTGGCCCACATGCAGATACAGACGGAGGCAGAAACAATTTTAAGATGTTTATTAAAGGCTCAGACAACGAAGAAACACACGGCGTGTAGAACAGGCGAGGTCTGAATGTCAGTGCTGGATCGACTGTGGGGAAGAACGAAGGTTGAGTTACTGAGGATCGAACCAGGGAAAAATACCAGAAGCTGCGCCGCTTACCATTTAGTCGAGAAGACCTATCCGGGAGGAGTAAGTGACGCGGGGACTCTGTGACCGTAACTCGCTGATGGTGGCAGGTGGCTGAGTGACTGGAGGGCTGACTGATGTAAACTGGCGAGGGATCCAGAGCGCAGCACAGTTGACGGAAGACAGGAGGAGCAGATGGAAGAACCAAAGAGTTGTGAGTGAACCAGCTGAATCCAGGAAGGGGAATCTCATGCCTGGCTTGGTACCACCAAGTGAGTATGAGGGGAGATGCCAGAGCATAATCTGAGCGGCGGGGATTCTTAGGAACTGGTTCCCTGAGCACGACGCCAAGACAGGTGAGTAAATCCAAACACAACAAACTGGAGAACAACAGAAGACTAGGTTAGGGTTTAATCTGGGAAACATGAAAGGTAGGGTGTACTCGGGAGTGCGGAGGCAGGCGCAGACGGACAGAGGTGGGACTGATGACGGTCTCGATCTCATAAGGTCCGGTGAATCGGGGGGCAAGTTTCTTGGCCGATGGGTTAGTCAAAGCATCTCTAGATGATAACCAGACCTTCTGACCGGGGCGATATTGAGGGGCAGAAACACGGTGCTGGTCGGCAAACCTCTTGTTCTGCTCTGCGGTGCGAGTGAGAGCAGTGACGGTGGATCTCCAGGTCTCCTGACAACGGGTGATGCACTGATTAACTGATGAAACTGGTGTTTGAAGTTCATCGGCAGGTAGGAGGGGAGGTTGATAACCAAGGGCAATCTCGAAAGGTGAATGTCCAGTAGCTGATGAAACATGGGAGTTAAGTGCATATTCAACCCATAGATAAAACTTGTTCCAATCGGTGGGTGACGAGGATGTAAGGCAGCGAAGGGTGGTCTCTAGTTGTTGGTTCATCCTTTCAGTCTGGCCGTTGGTCTGAGGGTGATATCCGGAGATGAGGGTGTAGCGGGCACCGAGAGCAGAACAGAAGTGCCGCCAGACCTGGGAAATAAACTGAGGACCCCGGTCAGAAAGGATGTCAACACGTATGCCATGAAGTTTAAATACGTGTTTGATGAGTAATTGAGCCATCTGCAGGGCGTTGGGTAGTTTGCGTATCGGGATAAGGTGACATGATTTAGAGAACCGGTCAACAACAGTCAATATAGTACTCATTCCCTGGGAAGGGAGTCCGGTAAAGAAGTCTAAGGCGATGTGGGACCTAGGGCGTTTGGGAATAGGGAGTGGATTGAGCAACCCGGAGGGAGGCTGGTTGGAAGGCTTGTTCTGCGCACAAATGGGACAGGCCCGGATTTATTCCCGAACGTCCTTAGTCCATGAAGGCCACCAGAATCGATGGGACACCTGAGACTGTGTTCTGTAGATGCCTGGGTGAGCAGAGAACTTGGAGTCGTGGCTCCAACGTAGCACCTCGGGCGGACAGATCTGGGAACATACTTTAGTCCAGCGGGTCCAGTGCCCGGATCAGGGTCAAGGAGCAGGGCCTGGTTTGTCCGATCCTCCAGATCCCTAGGTAGCGCTCCAATGGTGCATGAGGGGGGAATAATAGACGCAGGATCCTATTCCTGTTCCTGTGGTGCAAACTGTCGAGAGAGGGCATCAGGCTTGATGGTTCTGGAGCCCGGGCGGTAGGTTATGGAGAGATTAAATCTGGAGAAGAACAAAGACCATCGGGCTTGACGGGGGTTTAGACGTCGGGCAGACAGAAGATAGGCGAGGTTCTTGTGGTCAGTCCAGATTATTATGGGCTGCTCGGACCCCTCTAACCAGTGCCGCCACTCCTCTAAAGCTAGCTTAATAGCCAACAGTTCACGGTCCCCGACGTCATAATTTCGCTCAGCTGGAGACAGCCGGCGAGAAAAAAAAGCACAAGGATGTAACTTGTTATCGGAACTAGATAGTTGAGATAATACTGCACCCACACCAGTATCAGATGCATCTATCTCCAGTGTAAACTGTTTAGCTGAATCGGGATGAATAAGAATGGGAGCCTGTGAAAACCTGGACTTAAGTTCAGCAAAGGAGGCTTCGGCCTCAGAACCGCAGACAAAAGGAACCTTGGTCGAGGTTAAAGCATGCAGAGGGGATACGACCTGGCTGTAATTCTTAACAAAGCGTCTATAAAAGTTAGCAAAGCCTATGCTGGTGAAGATTCTCAGTCATCCAGGTCATGATCATTCCAAAAAAGTAAAAAACAAAGCAAGTGGACTTGTTATCCATAGTAGAAGACGTTTCGCTTCCTCTCCAGGAAGCTTTCTCAATTCAAAAAGTCTGGAGTAATGTGGAGTAGGGTACCCTACTCCAGTGGAGTAGGGTACCCTAACGCCCAGTTAGGGTACCCACAGGTTTGGAGGTGCTTGGATCCGGCTACTTACATACTCATCAGTTTTTACCTTCAGCTACCACTTTATACATTTCATATTGATTAATACTGTATATACTTCAGTGATGGTATCAAGGTGTTGCTGTATTGTATCTGTAATTATATTGGTTGTGCTGTTCTTTTTATATCTTGCAGTTAATGAAGCAGACTGATGAAGTTTTGTCCATCTCTCTCTACTGTCTCCTCTTTCTTTCACCTTTTCTCCCTTTCTTTTTCTTCTTCTCATTTCTCTCTCCTTTTCTACTGTATCAATGTAGTGTCCGCATAACATAAATTATTCCCTACATAATAGAACTATTTACATATTTAAATCAAGCAGAGCACTATGGCGAAAGCGATAATGCTCCACTTGTGAGAATAAAATCTGTTGGGCTCTTTCTGGCATTAAGACAACAATTCTTATTGTCACATTGCCAGACAGGACACACACACAAACAAAAACTATTTTGATATAGTTACCTGTACCTCAATGCTACAGTTAGCAACATTTATACATTGACCAAGTACAGAAAAACAGTCACAAACAAACATTTTAACCACAGTGTTCCCTCTAAAAATTTGTCATAGAAAGGTCTTCCACCTTTCCCCCAGGTGTAGACCCCTTCAAAATTTAAATAAGCTGAATTATTTTACAGTGACATTGTTTTCTTGTTGTAAATACATAATTTTTCTCTTTAAAGGAGAAGTCTGGTCAAAATCAGAATTAAAACTGCTGAAAGTACTTTAAATATAAAATTATTACATACTGTTCAATAAATGATAAGCTTTTTTAATTAAGAGTAATTTTCATTTGAAGGTCCTTTTATGGGGGGGCCGCCATCTTGGTGAAGAACAGTACTGCCACCTCCCAGTTTGTGACGTAACGGTGCGGTATCGGCTGTAGAGCAAGTCCCAATGCCCTATCTGTCCCCTTGTAAATAAATACCCGTTTTCATGCCGGAATATATTTTTTAATCTCTTAAACAAAGATAGACATGGTATTAAGCATTTACATTTAAAGTAATACTAATTTTACATTTAGTATTAGAGACATAAAAAGACAACAAATGAGCATTAAAGTATGGTTTATGGGTTGGGTTCTGCAATGTTAAAAGATGAGTATAAAACTCATCTTTAGAACCAATCTCTGCTCAAAATGGTGATCTGCACCGCCTAATCTACTTTCAGCAGTTATCATCAGTTATTGCAACCGTAAACTGCAGAAAACACAGGCAGAGCGGCTCTTTCTGAGTTTTCTCTCTGCTGCTGTCAGGAGGAGCTGCAGTGCGTTATGAGGCGGAGGGATATTTCGGCGTCACTTAGTTTAGACCCCAAACAATCGACTTCACTTTCAGAAACAAGCCCCAAAAAAAACTGCAACCCCACGACTCATGAAATATACAAGTGACTTTAAAAAAAATAAGACCAAAGTTGCATAAAATAAGTGGGCTTCACAACAGTGAGCATGCTTTCTAAGTGTGTCTTATCCCTCCGCCGCTCTGGTCGGTACACAAATGTTCCGGCAAATTCTACATCATGAAAAAGAAAAACATACCGAAAATCCTCGCTCTCATGTCATTTTGAAGACATTCTTCTTCCAAATGTTGGCTGCATATGACGTTGTTTCTCTCTGGCCAGAAGTTAGATGACAAATCTTCTCTCTTCAGGTAGGTATTCCAACAAAAGAACCCGGTGGATCATGAATCGGAAAGGTGAAAAAACTAATGGTTTTTCCACCTTTACCCGATGTATTGGAACATCCAACTGCCATGCATGTGAGCATTGTTGTTTCAGGAATAGCTCCCGCGGATTTTAATGGTGAAGTCCTCTGGAAATCCGAAAAAATTGTTGATGATCGCAACTATGTAGAACGGCTCCTATTGACTTTGCTTGGAAAGTGCGGAGAAATGCTGTCGGCTCTCCGCTTTTCCACGTCACAGGATGTGATGTCAGGGGGCCCTTACTGCCCATATTTGGGCAGCAATGGCTGCCCCCATACACAGTGATCCAGACGACAATTTATGTTTTTATTTTCTTATTGATTAAAGCTAAATTCATTAAATAACCACGAACGTATTAGTTTTAGTTATAGCTAATGATCCTCTGATTTTTCCTTGTTGACCGGACTTCTCCTTTAACCTTGTAGCATCATATTTCCCGTTAAACCTTTTTGCAGCCTTTGCAAACATCCTGATTTTTATTTAAAATTTTAATCAAAAACTGGACTCTGTCAATGACATCACCTTTTCTCTTTGTCCCCAGGATCAGCCCTCATGTCTTTGCTGCACAGTTTGGTACCTGATTCAGCACCTGAGAATGTCTAAAAAGAGACTAAAATCTGTTAGCACATTCCAATTATATTCACCAGATTTCTTTGTAAATAAATGAGCTGAAAGCAGGACAGAAGTGTTAATAACAGTCAGTAGAAAAAGAAAACCAACAGAAAAACTAGAACTGCAAGCAGTTATTAACGGGTTCCAAGCCCACCCACGCCCCGCCCCTTTGAGCATGCTCCTGAACTTCAGTTCAGCGTTCAACACCCTCAAAATCCCACAACATCTGGTGGAAAAACTGGAACATCTGGGCTTCAGCAGACCCCTTCACAACTGGCTGCTAGACTTTCTCACCAACAGACCTCAGTCAGTCCGGGTCGGACAGAACACCTCTGATGTCAACAGCAACAGTAAAAGTGCATATGTATACATATACACACATACACTATGTTGTGCTATAATAACGCCATGATGAATGGTGATGTCAGATTGAATTCTGAACAGTGAAAGAGGTGACAAAGGACCTCCACTCCTGCTGCAAACAAAAGGAGACACAGGCAGAAAGGACGGCCTCTCTCTCTCTCAGCAGGGTGCTTCTGTAGATACTCCCCACAGATAAAAAAGGGTCAGAGTGCTTTTGACCACTCTCTCCCCAGACTTCTTCAGACTCCAAGCTACACAGACCACCTCCTGCTCAGACCAGGAAAGAGCTGCTTTGGACATGGGCCCTGCACGGGCCTGACTGATACACAAGCCAGCGTCTGAAGGAAGGTACCTGGAACAGCCATGCTTGACCCAGGGTCTGCTAAACTCATCTGCCCGCTTCAGTGGAGGACCCCTTGGCATCGGAGGAACTGCTGAGACAGAGCTAAGTTCACCCTGACTTCTGCGTAAACCAGCCGCAAAGTAAGGGATGCCGAAACAGCTTTGTTAATTTTGTCAGCTGTTGCAGGAAAGCAGACGCGAGACGATGGATGCCTTCCCTCACCAGACAAGCTGAGCAATCAGACTATTAAATGGACATCAGTCGAGGCCTCCAAGCTATCCCGACCATGCGTCGCCAAGCTGCCCGACCACGTTGTTTGCACATAGCTGCAGAAACCCAGGCTTGCCCGCAGCTGAACAACCAACAACTTTCCTGCTTTTACTGCCTCCCTTGAATGGCCAACGTGGACAAAACTCACACGAGGCAAAAGACAGGTTTGGGCAGAAAGAGCTGTGGGAGAAGTTAAAAGGTTTATTGGGAAATGTCTTGTAAATCGTTGTACACATGGTGCCTTTAGAACAAAGGGCTAACGGAGGTAGCTCACGCTAGCCTTCCGTTCATGGTATTGCTAATATCATTTTGTGTGTTTTATAGTTAAAAAGGTTATCTCCACAAGGGTTTCATACATTGATGGGACACTAATGTTTACGTTATCCAGCCCACTCATTATGACTAAAAATAAAGCTAAAGCCTTTATTTGTTAGCGCCGAATGCCCGCTAGCCAAAATGCTATTAGCCTTGCTAACATCCGGTTCCAGACTTTTTTTTTCTTTCCCCAGTGTCCTGTATAGCAATGTGGCAATACGAATTGATTACTTAATGCCAAATAGAGCTCGACAGATTTTGCTTTCACAAGTGGAGCAATCAGCTTTCGCCATAGTGCTGTGCTTGATTTATGCATGTAAACAGTTTTATTGTGAATTTCAAATTATATGGACACTACAATGGGAAAGTAGGAGAGTAAAGGAAGAACAAGAAGAGAAAAAAAGAAAAAGAGGTGAAAAAAAGAAGAGATAAAAGGGAGAGAATGATAAAACGACCTCCGTCTGCTCCATCACCTGGAAAGAGAGATGCAAAAAGAACAGCACAACCAACAGACATAAAGCAACAGATACAATCGAGTAACACCTTGATGCCATTGCTAAATCATATGTATTATTATTTAAGCTGACATGTGTAAAGTTGTCAGGGTTCTCTGTGTTGTCCTGCTCTAACTCTGCTCCTCAGGTGTGTCTTTGGCTGAGGGGGCGTGACCCACACCTGCAGCTCGTTGCAGGCGGCTTTCTCTGGCTTCTTAAGCAGAGCGCTGACAGATGGAAGACACCAGAGCCTTAAACCAGTCGTGGTACGACGTGGCCTCTGACCAAACTCCTGGTAACCTGCTTGCGAGTTTTTGTCTTTGAACTTTGACTCATTTTGGATCTCCCTGTTTTGTCACAGTTTTTTGTGCTTGGATGCACTCACCTGCCTTGACGTCTCGTCCGAAGAATCAGATCTCTAGAATTCTCTCGCTCAGATTTTGCTCTGGCTCTCCCCTCATACTCCCTGGGTGTTACCCAGCGGGGCCTGAGATTCCCCCTCCCGGATTCTACTGGCTCTTCCTTCGCTCTGGTCAATCCATCTGTCACCCAGTTCCGTGGGAGCTCGCTCTGGATCCCTCGCCAGCTACATCTGCCGCCCTCCAGCCACTAGCCGCAAAACACCAACAGGGCTAGGATCACAGAGTTCTCTCGGCGCTACTTCCTCCCGGTTAGGTCCGCCCAACTTTATGGTAAGCAGCGCAGCTTCTAGTAGTTCTCCTGGTTCATTTCCCAAAGTCATTGCTCTTCTTCTCTTTGCAGTCTCACCAGCTGTGACGTTCTGACCTCGCCGAGTTGCCCATAGTCTCGTCCTTTACATCTGCCTCTTCCTAAATAAACATCTTAAAACTGTGCCTTACTTCCCAATCGTATCTGCATGTGGGCTCGTCATCTGAAAACCATGACAGAAGAAGGCTCTAGCCACCAAAGTCCAGCGGATACGTTCGGGCGGCAGCTTGCCGCACAGCAGGAACAATTGCAGACGCTTGGGTTAGCCGTAAATTCGACACAGGAACAACTTCAGAGATTAGCCGCTCAGCTTAGCCATCTGACGGACGCAGTCACTTCCACGATGACCCAGCCTGTCACTCAAAACCTTGACACCCCACCGCTCAGAGTGCTGAGAGTCGTGATCAGACTCCACCCCCTGAGAGCGCGTCACCTTGTCCGGAGAAGTTCTCTGGTGACAGCGGGGATTGCGGCGGGTTTTTATTTCAGTGCAAACTCGTGTTTAATCGTTCCCCTCAGATATTTGCCTCTGATCAGGTTAAGACATCATATGTCTTACGACTTTTAACGGGTAGAGCTCTCAGATGGGCAGAGGCTCGTTTCCCTGACTGCCAGTCATTCGGATGTTATTTTCAGGATTTTGTTACCGAGTTCAAGACGGTTTTTTCGGCTGAGTTAGATTCTGCTCAACAGTCTCGTAATCTCCTTTCTTTGAAACAGCGCGGCCGACGTGTGTCTGACTTCTCAGTGGAGTTTCGCACATTTGCCGCTGCAGCTGGTTGGCAACCTAAGCCTTTAAAGGCAGTATTTTTTTAGGCTCTAGATGATGTTTTAAAGGATGAGTTAGCCCGGGTTGAGGAACCTGAGGACTTTGAGGATTTTGTTGCGTCAGCCATTCGTTTGGATTCCCGGTTACGCAGTCGGAACCAGGCTCGACCGGACCGAACCTTGCGGTCTCCCACTGTATCAACGTTTACCAGTAGGGTGCCCCAGCCGGCAGTTATCCCACCGTCACCTCCAGAACCATGCAGTTGGGACAGGTTCGTCTAACTAATGAGGAGCGTCAGCAACGCTTCTCTGGCAATTTATGTCTTTATTGTGGTGGCAAGGGCCACTTTGTAAGAGACTGTCCTGTTCAGCCAAAAGACCGAGTCCGCCGCTCGTAATGGGGAGAACGGCGGACAGCTACAGAACTATTCCCCATGTAACCACTAAGGCGCTGTCTTCTCCTCGCTTAGGTTTGCCAGTTACTTTAATTTTTGACCAGGACAGCTTTGAGGTTTAGGCTCTAGTAGATTCTGGTTCTGATTTTAATCTAATTGACCAAGCCATAGTTGATCAGCTCCGTGTGCCCGTCGAGCCTTTACCCGAACCCCTACAGGTCTCGGCCTTAGATGGACAGAGGTTAACTCTGATCACGCATCGGACCCGACCCCTAGTGGTAATAGTTTCTGGTAACCACTGGGAACAACTCTCATTTTTTGTTTTCCCTGTAAAGCGTTCACCCGTGGTTTTAGGATTAGCTTGGTTAACCGTCCACAACCCTCAGTTAAATTGGGCCGAATCCCAGCTTGAGTCATGGTCCCCAGCTTGTCATTCCCGGTGTTTACAGTCCGCTCGCGCCGTTTCTGTCCCTCCGGCCACCTCTTTTGAACCAGAGGATGTTATTGACCTCTCTTGCGTCCTGGAAGAATACCACGATCTACGATTAGTATTTAGTAAGACTCAGGCTCGTTCACTCCCTCCACATCGCCCCTATGATTGCGCCATTGATTTGTTGCCCGGGGCTCCACTACCGGTCAGTCGGCTTTACAACATTTCGAGGTCAGAACGCCAAGCGCTCGAGAAATATATAGGAGAGTCTCTATCAGCAGGGTTGATCCGCCCTTCATCCTCCCCGTTAGGCCCCGGTTTCTTTTTTGTCGGCAAGAAGGACGGGTCTCTTCGACCCTGTATCGACTACCGAGGGCTTAACCAGATAACTGTTAAAAATAAATACCTGCTTCCTCTGTTATCTTCAGCTCTTGAACCAGTCCAGAACACCACTATCTTTACTAAACTCGATCTGCGCAACGCCTATCATTTGGTTCAGGTGAGACAGGGGGACGAGTGGAAGACGGCTTTTAAGACCCCGCTAGGTCACTTCGAGTACTTAGTGATGCCCTTCGGTTTGTGCAATGCCCCGGCAGTGTTCCAGGCACTGGTTAATGATGTCCTTCGGGATTTTTTGAACGTTTTTGTTTTCGTCTATCTGGACGACATCCTTATTTCCTCTAGTGATTTAGAACAACACAAACAACATGTCCGTCTTGTCCTCCAGCGACTATTAGAAAATCGTTTATTCGTTAAAGCCGAAAAATGCAATTTTCACCAGACCTCTGTCTCCTTTCTTGGTTTAGTTTTAGAAGGCGGACAAGTGAAGTCAGACCCAGAGAAGATAAGGGCGGTAGTGGAGTGGCCCGTCCCTGAGTCACGTAAACAGCTCCAACAATTTTTGGGTTTCACAAACATTTATCGGCGCTTTTGTCAGAAATTATAGCCAGACAGCCTCTCCATTACATGCCCTTACCTCCACCAAGGTCCCATACATCTGGAGTCCTGAGGCAGAGGAGGCATTCAATAAACTCAAGTCCCGTTTTTCTCAGGCACCCATACTCGTCCACCCCGACCCAGCCAAACAGTTTGTCTTAGAGATCGATGCTTCGAATACTGGTGTGGGTGCGGTCTTGTCCCAACAGTCAGAGGCCGACAATAAGTTACATCCGTGTGCATTCTTCTCCCGTCGCTTGTCCCCTGCAGAGCAGAACTATTATGTGGGCGATCGTGAGCTACTAGCTATCAAACTAGCCTTTGAAGAGTGGCGGCACTGGCTAGAGGGATCCGAGCAGCCCATCATAATCTGGACAGATCATAAGAACCTCTCCTACCTGCAGTCAGCCCGTCGACTCAACTCCAGACAAGCCCGCTGGTCTTTGTTTTTTTCACGATTTAACCTCACCATCACCTACAGACCTGGCTCAAGAAATATCAAACCCGATGTGCTGTCTTGCCAATTCGCCCCCTCTGAACAGGAGAAGGAGCCGGAACCTATTCTTCCCCCCACATGTACCATTGGAGCCCTGCATTGGGACCTGGAGGACAGGATCAACCAGGCCCAACTATTAGACCCGGACCCGGGTACGTTCCCCAGTCTGTTCGCCTGGGGGGGGGGGGGGGGGGGTAGTGTCGCGGCTTCCTCTGGCTTCTTAAGTAGAGCGTTGACAGATGGAAGACGCCAGAGCCTTAAACCAGTCGTGGTACGACGTGGCCTCTGACCAAACTCCTGGAAACCTGCTTGTGAGTTTTTGTATTTGAACTTTGACTCATATCGGATCTCCCTGTTTTGTCACAGTTTTTTGTGCTTGGATGCACTCACCTGCCTTGACGTCTCGTCCGAAGAACCAGATCTCCAGAATTCTCTCGCTCAGATTTTGCTCTGGCTCTCCCCTCATACTCCCTGGGTGTTACCCAGCGGGGCCTGAGATTCCCCCTCCCGGATTTTACTGGTTCTTCCTTCACTCTGGTCAATCCATCTGTCACCCAGTTCCGTGGGGGCTCGCTCTGGATCCCTCGCCAGCTACATCTGCCGCCCTCCAGCCACTAGCCGCAAAACATCAACAGGGGTAGGATCACAGAGTTCTCTCGGCGCTACTTCCTCCCGGTTAGGTCCGCCCAACTTTATGGTAAGCAGCGCAGCTTCTAGTAGTTCTCCTGGTTCATTTCCCAAAGTCATTGCTCTTCTTCTCTTTGCAGTCTCACCAGCCGTGATGTTCTGACCTCGCCGAGTTGCCCATAGTCTCGTCCTTTACATCTGCCTCTTCCTAAATAAACATCTTAAAACTGTGCCTTGCTTCCCGATCGTATCTGCATGTGGGCCCGTCATCTGAAAACCATGACAAAAGTGATACCTGAAAAAAGAAAGTGAAAGAAAATAAATAAATAAATAAATTACGGGCTTTCTGTATATAAGTGAAACCTTAATACCTGGAACCCAGCACCTGTGGGAATTTGTGAGAGTGCACTAGTTTAGGTGAAAATTATCCAGAATGAAATAGCTCGATAGTGGTTGTGGAGAACCAAAGGCCCACGTTCCCCGAGCACCGAGGCAGGAGTCAGGGGACCCATAACCCCGGACTCCCAAAGGGGCCCCCCAAAGCAGGGCGCCCAAGAGGGGCCAACACAGGAAATCTGCAACCCCCCCCCCCCCAAGGAAAGAGGAGAGACGACCCCGAGGAAATCCCCCAGCCACCGCAATGCCGACGCCCCAAGGAGCCACGGGGACGAGCCCGTGGGCTCCGCCGGCAGCCAGCCGTGCTGAAGTGGTCCCGGCCATGGGCCCTGCACCCCGCCCCCACGGGGGACCCCCGGCCGACCCCCGGGGGGCGAGGCCCCGCAAAGCAGCCACCGGGAATGGGCCGGCACCCACCCGGGAGCCCGCCCCAAACCCGAGGACCGTCAACGCGCCACCGGGCCAAGGCACCTGCCAGCGCAGCAGAGGGGGGCAGGACATGGGGGGATGGGCTCCGCACCTAGCGGAGACTTGAGATGATCTTGGGAGAGGGAGCGGAGCGGACCGGACCCGTACCTGGAGAAAAAAAAAAAAAAACTCATTCACACCATCCGTCCCTAGTGCCCCACTCACCCCACACACAAACTTACAAAAAAAAAGACGCTGTACACCCATTCCCACATAGCACTCACATCCAACAATCCCAAGTGGGAGGGGTCACCACAATCCAACTATACAACTGCCTGTGCCCGACCCACAGCCCCGCACCCGGACCAGATGCCCCCCAGACCAGGCCCCCCAAAGAGGGGGGGGCAACACGACCCGTACGGGCCACCCAACCAGAACCCCCCTCACCCCCTAAATGCCTAATAAACCCCCTCCCTCCCCCACCTTACCTTAGCCACCCCTGCTCCCCACCCCTTTCTGGGTAGAGCAGAGGCGTCAGCCCCAGACCCGGCAAGCTGCTGTTTACCCACAGCAGCCCCCTGCCAAGGTTCGACTTTTAAAAAGGGGTTTGTTAAATCTTAACGGTTCTGCTCCGCCATCCTTCGATGGTGCTACGAGCCTTATTCCCGCATTAATATGGAATATTAATGGCGGTTTGGAATGTATTGGAACATCCAACTGCCATGCACGTGGGCATTGTTGGTTTAACAATAGCTCACGCGAATTTCAATGGTGAAGTCCTCTGGAAATCCGAAATAATTGTTGTTGATCGCAGCTGTGTACAACAGTTCCTATTGAATTAGCTTGTGAAGCGCTGTGCAGCTCCGCTAAGAAACGTCACAGGATGTGACGTCACATCCGGTGATGTGCCCAAAAAGATCCCCAGGATCACTGATTTTTTTTTTTTTTACTGATTAACCCTAAATTCATTAAATCACCACAAACGTATTTAGGTATAGCTACAGGGTTTCCGCGGGGCATTAAAAGTCATTAAATGTGATTATCTGTGGCATTAAAAATGCCTTATTTCTTTCTAAAAAAAATACGGTGATAAAAACAGTTTTGTCAGATATATATTAACAGATATAACTGATTCCGCGTTGTGCGCGGCACTGCTTCCGGTTGATCGTAAAGCCGTATGTTTTTACAATGTTCGGAAAAGGGACTCGATGCGGTGAAAGAGCTAGAGAATGGGAAAATGCTAATTTCAACAAAAGCGGATGGAAAACGAGGAATTGGGGACATGGCTGCAGCCTGTCAACGGTAAAGATGACGAAGAATTTTGCCGTGTTTGTAAAAAAAATTAAGCTTTGCACTATGGGTGTCAATGCTTTACGGTCTCACATGAAGTCAGACAGTGTAGTCCAGGGTGTACGCGGGTATACGTCGTATACCCACTTATTTTTCAGTCAGCATTACGTACACCCATTTCTGGAGCGATATTTGTGTCTTGTTTGAGCGCGCAGTGAGACGGGTATGCAGCGTTTAAACATCACGCGCGCGCTCAAAACTGATAAACTCTTCTCAATCCACTATTCTATGCTCGCCTTCGGTTCGGTGTCTGCCCGTGACCTGCTACTTCCACACTCAACACCAGCTGTGCGCGGATTCTGTTTGTGCAATCATGACTTCAAAAACTGTCCACCTCACCAGCCAATCACAGACAGGTTTCTTTCCATCCAATCAGAGTAGGGCTTGCAAATTCTGCATTCAGATGGATTAAATGAAAATGCTGCAGCTTTTGGCAGAAATTACTAAACATAACGGTGGGATTGAAGAAAAAACAGCAACCAATAAACAGTTTAATATTTTAGCCTAAAATATTTAGTTTAAAATAAATCCTTGAGTTACTAAGTGAGGTGTGAAAAATCTTTTTGTCTCTTTTCTTTCCAGCTTCTGGGTGATGATGCAAACGTTTCCTGTGATCATAATCATCATCATTGTCATCATTATTTAAAGAGGACTTTAACACGAGGTACAACAAAATAACATCTAATAAAATGACTTAGGTAAAGACTCAACAGTTAAAACAACAACAACAATAATAAGCTGTTTAAATCCTTAAAAACAAACAGAAGTTCTTTAAACTGAACTCTAAGATAAACAGGCAACCAGTGAAGGAAGGCCAGGATCGGCTAATGTGCTTTCTTTTATGTTTTTCCATTAAAAGGTGTGCAGCAGCATTTGAACCATTTGAGTGAGGACTGACCGATTCAGAGATAAAGACAATTACACAAATCCAGCCATGATGAAATGAAGGCTTAGAGTAGTGTTTCCATGTTTTTGCCTTGAAAGAATAGGTTTTACCTTTGCTTTGTTCCTTAAATGATAAAAATGACTTAACTGAGGCCCCTTTTAGACTGTCAAGTTTAAAATCACGTCCATTTTAAAATCGAGGGGCTAAACATTCATTGTCAGGGTGTCTAAATCAACAGGATCAACAGTTGTTTGGGTGTTTCAACTGGTATATTTGACAATTCCTTATTTGCAAAGACAAAGAGATTTGAGTTTTGATGGTCTCCTCGTTATTAACTTTATCTCTTTGTAAAGATTCTCTCTCATTCAATTCAGGACTTTCCATATGCCTTATCATCTACGTTTATATTGAAAAACCTACAGTAAAGTAATGAAATGTTGATTCTGGATGTAGTGTAGGAATGCCTTCAATATAAACCAAAGAAAATTTTACATTACCTGCCAGAAGCTGGATAAAATCTTTGAAAAAGAGACAACAGTGTTTTCACACCTCACGTAGTAGCTCAAGGAAATATTGTAATCTAAATGTTTTAGGCTAAAATGAGTAAACCCTAGTGATGGATTTTTGGGTAAACTAAATAGAGCATTGTTACATGTCATTGTTTATAAAACAGCATTTTTCTGAGCTGCGTCTTAAAGGGCAAACATTGAGAGTGTACCCACTTCTTCAGGGACCACTACACCATTGCAGACAGCCACAGATAAGGTGCAAGGGGCAGACAACAGCTAACAATGTCAAGTTACTTTTCTGTAACCAACGCAGTCACGTCCGCATTAGCTACCGCAAACAGCGCAGCAGCAGCCGGAGCAAGCTTTACTGCCACTAACGTCGGGAAATCAGACGGTTTTCGAACAACATTTGGATCCAATGCAACACTGCATGCAGAGGAGCGCTGGTGTCTGAATACAGCCATCAACAAGTACTATATATATATGTATGTCTGTATGTATGTATGTATGTATGTATGTATATATATATATATATATGTATATATATGTATATATAAACACACACACATATATATATATATATATATATATATATATATATATATATATATATATATATATATGTATATATATGTATATATATACACACACACACATATATATATATATATATATATATATATATATATATATATATATATAAAAGAGCATGAAACACAGCTACTGATAGGACATTAAACGTAGTGATTCACGTTTTGAAGGCTGGCCGCTGATAAAAGAACCTGGCTCCAAGGGAAGGGAGGAGAGAGGCGCAAAAGCACAGAAACACAGCACACATAGTTAAATAAATAAGTTAAATAAATAAGAACGAAACTTATAAACAAACTAATTGCCGTTTTAGACTGTATCTGGTTAGCAGAACTGTTTTCTGATCCAGCATGCAGCCATGACTGGTTCTGAATGAAGGCTTTATCTGGGAGCCGCTCTCCCCCTTGCATCCTGCTTCGCACTTTCACCACTGCAGCAGAAACAAGGTGTGAAAGAAGCTGAACCAGCTCCGCAGAAGGCGGGTCTAGGCTGAGCTCTGGATGGACAGAGCTGTGAACGGATCATCCGCAGCCCAGATGTGCTTCGTTATTTTTTATTTATTTGGTACAAAGCCCTCTGAAATTCAGTGACCAAACGGGAAGATTACTCGTATTTGGCAACTGCTGAGTGTTAATTTCGAACCCTGTGTGTGTGTGTGTGTGTGTGTGTGTGTAAAAATCCATATATAATCAAATGCTGCCATCTACAGGAGTTGTTTTAATTTATTCCCTACATGGCCACATTTTTGATATATTTTATTTCCTAATACGTAATAAATTCATTAAAAATCAACGGGTTGCTCTAAAATTCTGAAAATATTCACCGATCACCAAGAGTGCTTTCTCTAAGTACTTGATTTTTTTTATTGTGTTTGAGAAAAGATTGTCAGAGAAAAAAAATTTGTAAATGTTATAGTGCTGTACATTTTAATTTTAATGTCTTGTAAATTGCTCAAAAACGCCTGGATTTTTACCAAATTGAAATCCATGTTTAGCCTCCATGTGTTTTGGTATTGTGAGTTATTTCAAAGGCATTGAAAGATATTTGTGGAAAATACATTGATTTCTCCATTTTCCAAACTTTTAAAAAATCAGAGCATGTGACTTTCAAAAACTTCAATACATGCAGTGAGAGAATTGTTATACCTTATTCAAGGAATACATCCTGAATATCTGAGCTCATTAGACCAAAACATTGATTTTAGGTGAATTTTTCTAGTTTTCAAGGTTTTTTTCACACTTTTGGAAATAGGCCCCGCCCACTTGTTTCAATCATTACCATATTTAATACTTTTGTTCAGGGCTATGATTAGAAGGGAATAAAGAAAGTTTTGTAAAAATCCGATCAGCCATTCTTGCGTAGTAGATTTCTTGACATCACAGCACCCCCTAGTGATGGACAATCCTCAAACGCGGGTCACGTGTGCAAAATCTTATTTGGACTATGGGTTATGAAGGACATGTTAAAATATGTTATGGTTTTAGAATAATCAGCAATTACATTTAGAGCTAGCTAGCTAACAATCACTTATTTTAGCATTACTTTTCGAAAAAGTCAAAAATCCGCCGCCATACCTTTTTTTAGTTGTCCATTACACGGTTATATATGGAGTTTTGCGCGGATTGCACAAAAAAATTAGGAGTTTAACAAGAAAGGTTTAACCTTTGTAGCCATGTAGTGCAAAAAGTAGCTGGGAAACGAAAGGTGTGCCAATTCCCTTTATGATGCAGAATCATCCAATAAACAAAGTGATATGAAGTTTTTGAGTGTGGGACCAGTAGTTTGGTGGTTACAGGCCGAAACAAATTTTTTTTGTTATAGCGCCCCCTAGTTGTTGAGGGGTCTGAATTTCTGGGTTTGAGTAGCGGTGCACATTCTGTACTTGGATACCTGATTCAATTGATTTGTAACAAATCCGCATGGGCCACACAACGCGTTTTAGCGGAGAATAATAATAATAATAACAAATAATATAAAAACGAATGAAAAACAATAGGGTTCTCTACTCAAAAAGCAGACGTTCTTTCTGCACTGTGGGCTTGGAACCCTAATTATAAAGCCACCACCTTTCTCCGCTGGAAGATCTCTGAAGGAAGATTTACCTTGTGTAAGTTGGTTAAAACTTAGTTTAGTCATATCCACTTATCGTTGCATGTTCAATATTGATTAGGACTTCTTACCATACACCTGCAAAAGCTCACTTATCAGAGTCTTTTGTTGGAGGAAAGGTGGCATTTGAGGATCTCCGTCCAGTTCCTGGAGAGCAATACCTCAAAAAAAAACATTTATGTTAGTATTTAGGTAAGGCATGCAGTCAAAACCTGGTCCTCTTAGTGTCAATTTAATGTGATGTTTCTACTGTAAGTTCTCTCTGATCCTGGGAAGGTATAGCAAACAACACCTTTTATTTTCTTTCCTTTTCTTTTTGTAATTTTGTTTAAAAACATCTCCTTTCAAATTATCTGCATAACTACCTTGAATGTAGTTAGTTTATGTTACTGGAGATGCAAAGAATAAAAGCAAAAATTTAACAAAGAAATAAACACCCTGTCTACTTTTAAGACTAATCTTAAAACCTTCCTTTTTGACAAAGCTTATAACTAGAGTGGCTCATGTTACTCTGAGCTACCTTTATAGTTTTGCTGCTATAGGCTTAGGCTACTGGAGGACATCAGGGCCTATTTTTCTCACTCTACTGATTTCTACTGTTCTCCAGTCTACTGTTCTCCAGATTTGCATTGCATTACATTGAAATGACTGTTGTCATTTCAGCTTTTAACTTTTTGTTCTCTCTCTTTTTTCTTCATAGTAGGTACACCTGGTCTGACGTTCTGTTGACTGTGAAATCATCCAGGGAGGACAGATCACCGACTATTACCATCTAATGTAGAACAGATTACTAGATCAATGTGTGCTTCTGTGCTTTTTGTCTCTCTTGTTGTGTCTCTGCTCTGTCTTCTGTAACCCCAGTCGGTCGAGGCAGATGACCGTTCATACTGAGCCCGGTTCTGCCGGAGGTTTTTTTTTCCCGTTAATGGGTGGTTTTTCTTCCCACTGTCGCTTCATGCTTGCTCAGTATGAGGGATTGCAGCAAAGCCATGTACAATGCAGACGACTCTCCCTGTGGCTCTACGGTTCCCCAGGAGTGAATGCTGCTTGTCGGGACTTTGATGCAATCAACTGGTTTCCTTATATAGGACATTTTGACCAATCTGTATAATCTGACCCAATCTGTATAATATGATTGAACTTGATTTTGTAAAGTGCCTTGAGATTACATGTTTCATGATTTGGCGCTATATAAATAAAATTGAATTGAATTGAATTGAAACAAATTACAAGAAAATAAACAAAGGAAAATTTCTAGACTATTAACTTATTTCAGACTTTTGATTTCTGTCTGGTCCTTTTGACCAAGTGAATTCACTGCTAATATTGCCTTTAAATATATAGAACTTTCCAATTCTCAGTTGGTCTAGGGTAAAACTTTAAAGTGAACTGATTTACACTTTGACTAACATAATTATTCATCAGCATAAGCAATGATTTTCTCTTTAATTTCATGAGCATTGTGTTTTTTGCAATGATTATAGTTTCCCCCCAGTAATTTAGCACATCGAGAACACTGTCTGAACCAAAGCTAAAATCAATATTTGAGCTACAGAGAAAATATTCAGACCTCTCAACTTTTATCAAAAGTTAAGAGTGAGATTATGCTAATTTGGGAGGGGGGGGGGCTTGTTTGGGGGCGGGGCTAACCAGACCCTGGAAGAGCGGTGGAGTCAACTCCATCTCATTTTTATCCCACCAGACAATGAAGTAGACATGTATTACTTTTGTTAAAAAGAGAAAGAGATTAATACTTTATTGTCCTGTTAATGGATTAAAACATAAAAAATACACAATTGTTCAAATAATACTAAATAAAATTAAGTAGTTTTAAGTTATTGACCGAATTATTACACTGTTACAGATTCATCTATGGGTTTGTTTATCATTGTAGATCTATAACCTGATTGGTGATTTCATCAAGCCTTTAAGGTCAACAGTTTCCCCTCAGCAGCAACACTGAAGCTCACAGAGGTTCCCGCTGCATCATTACGCACGATCCAGCTGCTGATGTCTCCCTCTTTTCAGCTCAATGCGCTTCTAGACTCTTACAGTTTATAACCATTATCATCACCTTTCACAGCGACAGGTTTCTCAGTCAGTCGCCGCGCTGAACAGACGAATCTCTATTGCTCTTGTCAGTGCACTCTGGTGAGGTGGGCGGATTTTACCCCGTTGGTGCGCTGCGTGCGATGGATAAACAGTGGGGAAAATGCATAACTAAATACTGTAAAAGGCTCCTATAAAGGAAACGGGGGTACTGACAGATCTGAGATGAAGCCCCTGATGTTACAAGTTCTTTAAGTTGACCCTTAAAAGTGCGCACCTGAATTAAAGCGCAAGGCAGCACGCCCACCGAAGCGCCACTGATCCTATGTTGTTAAAAATACAAGAGCAACTCTCCTATTGACTTTAACTGGCACACGTTGCTACCAATGTGAGGGAATTAAACGTAGTGATTCACGTTTTGAATAGTGAATGGTGATAAAAGCACCTGCTCCGAGGGAAAAGGAGGGGGGGGGTGAGCAAGCGCGGAGGCACAGAAATACAGTGCATGTAGTTAAAAAATGCAGAATTAATAAAAATGAAACTTATAAACAGACCAAGTGGCGTTTTAAACTGCATCTGGTTAGCAGAACTGTTTTTATGATCCTGCGTGCAGCAAGCAAGCAGCTCCACCCCCTCCCCTCCCCTCATGTGTACGCGGTACAGGACCGTACCAGCTCGCTTTCACCACTGTTAAGACTAAAATTATTCATAACTCTGATCACTCTTCCTGCTGCTCTGTTAACACGAACTGCAGCAGGAATTACGGATGGCCACAAGCTGTGAAAGAAGCCGAAACAGCTCAGCAGAAGGCGGAGTTTTCTCGTCCGCAGCTCAGATGGGCTTTGTGATTTTTATGCGTGAGAAATTTCATGTTTGCGTGTGAAATGCCATGTGTTGCATGTGAGCGTGTGAAGTCAGTGAAATGCGTGTGTCACACGGTCAATGCGTGAGAGTTGAGAGCTCTGAAATATTTAAATTATAATTTTAACCCTGCAGATCTGTAGCTGCCATCACTTTGTTAAAGACGGAAACTCTGCCGTAGAACATTGTTTGACCATCATTCTTAACATCTACAACTCTATAAATAAAACACACAAACCTGATTAGCATTATCATTCTAAGCAGTAAGCCTTTTCACAATCTAAAGGTGTACATATTATATGAGCAGGCTACATTTAATTGATCTGATCACAGACACTTTGTGCCCTTCACTATTTATTAAGAGTTCCCTTTTACACCTCCTGCTGACATCATCTGCTATATTTTCATGCTCCAGTCCCTGTCAAGGCCAGAACACACTGACCCAGCAATCTCTTTAGATGTTTACCTTATGGTTAGATTTAGCTTAACATATTTTTTCCTTTTGAGACTAAACTGTCACTCTGGAAATTTTCCAAGGTTCTTCTCAGCTCAGCAAAACTAAATAACCTCAAATGTTTATGTAATAGATGATGTGTTTAACATGGCCCTTTGATACCTTGAAGCTCCTCAACTTTTAGCTTTATTAAAATCCTGCCAAAAGTGTCACTTAGAAAAGCACATCAAATTCAATTAAATTTCCTACAGTTCTGATCAAAGCCAAAGCACACATTCCACCTGCTTTTTATGCATTTATTAAAATCAAATACCATGAGCCTTGCTCTTAATTTTCTCATAACCACATATTCCTCTCATATATTGCTTCTCAAAGTATATTTTATGCTCTCTTTTAAATGGACTGGTTTGTGATGCAATTTTATAGTGAAATACCCTGAACACAGCCTCAACGCTTCAGGAGCTTGATTTGTATTAAAGTAAACTAAACAACCATGGTTTTTTACCCCTTATCTTCGGTTCCAATTATTTATAACTAACCTGAATTATTTTTTGATCAAGCCATGTTAATCTTTCCATGTATTTATTCAATTTGGGTCGGACATTTAATGTGAAATGCCAAACTTTTTTTTAAAGTCTCTCTATTGTTTTTTTCTTTGCTCAAACTTTTAGCGAAAGCTTTCACGCATGTTTGCCAGGCGAACTCAAAATGTATTTGCATTCAGAGTTGCAGTTCTATTGACAAAAACATTTTTGAAAACGTGGCATTAAACCTAATTACTTCATACAGTTTTAGTCACATACAAACAAAACATTCATGGCAAACACACACACGCAGACCTTTTTTTCCTCACTATGTTTTACAGAGGTCTGTGATCTTTCATTTTTTTTAAATATTTTGACTCAGAGTCAATGCAGAAATATATATATTTTTAATATCTTAAGCGCATCACTTAGTTCAGAAGGGGGGGGGGGGATTTTGATCCCGACTGTCAGTCATAATTCGACTTACAAGCAGTTTTACGCTTCAGCTCCGTAAGGCAACATCTCTTTATCTCGCAGACACTTGGACCCTTGCTCCTTTTTTCATAGTTTTACTTCGATTTCAACAGTAGATTCAACAGTTTAGATACTGGCCGTTTCTCAATATGCGTTCTTGAGCGGTCTCGTGTGCTCGTGACACGTCATCAGCCTCAGCCCGAGCACTGTTCCAATTGCCGAGAACGCCAGAGCGAGAACGCACCACATCCCCGGATGTTGTTCTCGCCCCGCCCTCTTTATCGAGCATGCATCAGAGCAGATTTATGCGTTCTTCAGACTGATCGCTTTCCCAGAATGCACTGCGGCAAGATAATGTCAAGATTTGTCTTTGGATGAACCCGGACACAGCACGCACACACAGAGCTAGTTCTTAGAAGTGAGTTTATTGAGCAGCGTGGATGATGGATGACAAGAAGAACCTGAGTCTTTTAACTGACGGAGATGTAGGGTGCAGAAGCTGGCCGGCAGGAGGAGTGCAGAGAGACTGACCGGGAGGAACTCTGGAGCCGAAGACTTGAGACCAGGAGGGAGCATCTGAGCCGAGGACTTGAGACCAGAACATCAGAGCCGAGGACTTGAGACCAGGACATCAGAGCCGAGGACTTGAGACCAGAACATCTGAGCCGAGGACTTGAGACCAGAACATTAGAGCCGAGAACTAGAGAATGTGTAACAGCTTGCTGAAACTTGAGAACGTGGAACAGCTTGCTGGAACTTGAGAACGTGGAACAGCTCAGGAGTCATGGACAGGAGTTGAGAACTTGAGTGGAACAGAGCTGAGCAGAGTCTTAGGCAATGGATTGAAATAAAACAAAGTTGAAGAAAGGTCTTCAGGCTGACTGTAACAAAAACTGAGCTGACACAGGATACTGGCAGAACCTGAGCAGGAGTAACACTACGGACCGGCGACGAGAGCAGAATAAGTTTAAATAAGGGCGGAACCAGGTGAGAGCAGTGAGGGTTGATTGCAGCCTGACAGGTGGAACCAATTATTCTGAGCAGGGAAGGGAGAGAGGCAGCGAGGCTCAGACGGCAGCCTACAAGCTGCATCCTGACAGTACCACCCCCCCCCCCACAAGGCCGGACACCGGACGGCCCAGAACCTCCCACACTGGGTGGGCGGAGGGGGCCCAGGAAGGTGGGCCAGAATCAGGCTGAACACTGGGGACCAAAGAGCCAGCGA
Organism: Fundulus diaphanus; assembly: GCA_037039145.1. Lineage (NCBI taxonomy): Eukaryota > Metazoa > Chordata > Actinopteri > Cyprinodontiformes > Fundulidae > Fundulus > Fundulus diaphanus. Next base: position 61,731,238 of record CM073126.1, on the reverse strand, counting down.
ACACGGGGAACCGAAGGCTAGAGAACAAGGGGAATCTAAAGCTAGAAAACATGAGGAACCAAAGGGCTAGAGAACACTGGGAACCAAAAGGGCTAGAGAACACTGGGAACCAAAAGGGCTAGAGAACACGGAGGACCCAAAGGGGCCAGGAAACACGGAGGAACCAAAGGGGCCAGAGAACACAGACGTGCCAGAGCACAACCAGGGCGCGGCACATCAGGGAAAGGTACGGGCGCTACACAGCGCCAAAGGGAAGGAACGGGCACACACAACGCCAAAGGGAAGGAACGGGTGCACACAACGCCAAAGGGAAGGAACGGGCGCACACAACGCCAAAGGGAAGGAACGGGCGCACACAACGGCAAAGGGAAGGAACGGGCGTATGAAAACGCCAGGGGGAAGGACAGGCGGACTGATTTGTTAGGGTTCAACAGCATAATTCAATTCAATTCAATTCAATTTTATTTATATAGCGCCAATTCATGAAACATGTCATCTCAAGGCACTTTACAAGTTAAGTTCAATCATATTATACAGATTGGGTCAGATTATACAGATTGGTCAAAAATGTTCCTATATAAGGAAACCAGTTGATTGCATCAAAGTCCCGACAAGCAGCATTCACTCCTGGAGAAGCGTAGAGCCACAGGGAGAGTCGTCTGCATTGTACATGGCTTTGCTGCAATCCCTCATACTGAGCAAGCATGAAGCGACAGTGGAAAGAAAAAACACCCGTTAGCGGGAAGGAAAAACCTCTAGCAGAACCGGGCTCAGTATGAACGGTCATCTGCCTCGACCGACTGGGGGTTACAGAAGACAGAGCAGAGACACAACAAGACAGACAAAAAGCACAGAAGCACACATTGATCTAGTAATCTGTTCTACATTAGATTGTAATAGTCGGTGATCTGTCCTCCCTGGATGATTTCACAGTCAACAGAACGTCAGACCAGGTGTACCTACTATGAAGAAAAAAGAGAGAAAACAAAAAGTTAAAAGCTGAAATGACAACAGTCATTTCAATTTAATGCAATGCAAATCTGGAGAACAGTAGACTGAAGAACAGTAGAAATCAGTAGAGTGAGAAAAATAGGCCCTGATGTCCTCCAGTAGCCTAAGCCTATAGCAGCATAACTATAGAGGTATCTCAGGGTAACATGAGCCACTCTAACTATAAGCTTTGTCAAAAAGGAAAGTTTTAAGATTAGTCTTAAAAGTAGACAGGGTGTCTGCCTCACGGACCAAAACTGGGAGTTGGTTCCACAGGAGAGGAGCCTGATAACTAAAGGATCTGCCTCCCATTCTACTTTTAGAGACTCTAGGAACCACCAGCAGACCTGCAGTCTGAGAGCGAAGTGCTCTGTTAGGAACATACGGGGTAATCAGAGCTCTGATATATGATGGAGCTTGATTATTAAGGGCTTTATACGTTAGAAGAAGAATTTTAAATTCTATTCTTGATTTAACAGGAAGCCAATGAAGGGAAGCTAAAATTGGAGAAATATGATCCCTCTTGTTGATTTTCATCAGAACACTCGCTGCAGCATTTTGGATCAGCTGAAGACTTTGAACTGCATTTTGTGGACTTCCTGATAGTAAAGAATTACAATAGTCCAGCCTTGAAGTAACAAATGCATGGACTAGTTTTTCAGCATCACCCCTGGACAGAATGTTTCTAATTTTGGCGATATTCCGGAGGTGAAAAAAGGAAACTCTGGAAACCTGTTTAATATGGGATTTAAATGACATGTCTTGGTCGAAAATAACACCAAGATTTTTTACTTTACTACCAGAGACCAAGTTAATGCCATCCAGATTCAGTGAATGATTAAGAAGTTTATTTTTTGAGGACTCTGGTCCAAAGATTATAACTTCTGTCTTGTCAGAATTTAAGTGCAGGAAATTTAAAGTCATCCAGCTTTTGATGTCATCAAGACATGACTGCAGTCGAAGTAATTGATTGGATTCATCAGGATTTATGGATAAATATAGCTGAGTGTCATCAGCATAACAGTGGAAATTAATCCCATGCTGTCTGATAATTTTGCCGATCGGAAGCATATATATAGTAAAGAGAACTGGTCCAAGGACTGAACCCTGTGGTACTCCACAAGTGACCCTAGAGCTTGAAGAAGATTTATTATTAACATGAACAAACTGGAATCTGTCCGACAGATAAGATTTAAACCAGCCTAATGCTTTCTCCTTAATCCCTACAGTATGTTCAAGTCTTTGTAGGAGAATATTGTGATCAACTGTATCAAATGCAGCACTGAGATCTAACAAGAAGAGTACAGACACAAGTCCATTATCTGAGGCCATGAGAATATCATTAGTGACCTTCACCAGAGCCGTTTCAGTGCTATGATGAGCTCTGAAGCCTGACTGAAACTCCTCAAGTAGGTCATTACTTTGTAAATGTTCACAAAGTTGAGTAGCAACTACTTTCTCGAGAATTTTAGATAAGAAAAGAAAATTAGATATAGGTCTGTAATTTACTAACTCATCTTGATCAAGAGATGGTTTCTTAAGTAAAGGTTTAATAACAGCTACTTTAAAAGCCTGTGGTACATATCCATTTACTAAGGATAGATTAATCATGTCTAAAATAGGACCACTGATCAAAGGGAATATCTCCTTAAACAACTTGGTTGGGATTGGGTCTAACATACAGGTAGAAGGTTTAGATGAAGCTAATATTTTAGATAGCTCAGAAAGCTCTACTGCTTCTAGACAGTTCAGACACAGCGCAGTTTATAAAGATTCCTCCAACGCTGCCTCACTTACTGAGGACGAGGTAATCATGGTTGGGAGGATGCCAATTATTTTATTTTTAATGGAATCAATTTTATCTATGAAGAATCCCATAAAATCATTACTGCTAAGAGCTAAGGGAATGGATGGATCAACAGAGCTATGACTCTGTGTAAGTTTGGCAACTGTACTAAAGAGAAATCTAGGATTATTTTTATTCTCTTCAATTAATGATGAAAAATATGCTGCTCTAACTCTGCGAAGGGTCTTTTTATACAACAGTAGACTGTCTTTCCAGATTAGGTAGGATTCCTCTTGGTGTGTAGAGCGCCATTTTCTCTCCAATTTCCTAACATTGTGCTTCAAGGAACGCAGCTCTGAATTAAACCAGGGAGCCAGCTTCCTGTGAATTATCACCTTCTTTTTCAAGGGAGCTACGTTGTCTAATGCAGAACGCAATGAGGAAGTCATACTGTTTACAAAGACGTCTATTTGTGAATGGGAAGAAACAGCATTGCTGCCATCTACAGGGCATTTCTGCAATACTGAGGATATTAAAAGGGGGACAGACTCTTTAAAGTTTGATGCAGCATTGTCCGATAGAGATCTACTATAATGGAACCCTCTTTTGGGGGTGGAGAACTCAGTTAGATTAAACTCAAATGTTATTAAAAAATTATCAGATAGGACAGGGTTGTGAGGAAATACTGTTAATACCTCAGAATCAATGCCATATGTCAGTACAAGGTCTAAAGTATGGAGCCAAGAGTGCGTCGGTTTATGCACATTTTGAGCAAAACCAATTGAATCTAGGATAGTTTTAAAGGCTACACTAAGGTTATCACATTCAGTGTCAACATGGATGTTAAAATCACCCACTATAATAACCTTGTCAGTGTTTATCACCAAATCAGATAAGAAGTCTGACAGCTGATCCAAAAACTGAGTGTAAGGGCCTGGTGGACGATACAAAACAACAAACAGAAGAGGTTTTATTGCTTAGCAGTTTGGATGAGGGAAACTGAGGGTTAAATGTTCAAAAGAACTGTAGTTATTAGTTGGCCTGGGACTAATTAATAAATCAGACTGAAAGATGGTTGCCACTCCTCCTCCTCTTCCCACAGATCTAGGAATGTGGAAATTTGAATAACTGGAGGGAGTTGACTCATACTAACGTAGTCCTCTTGTAGCCAGGTTTGTGTGAGACAAAACAAATCAATCTGATTATCAGAAATCAATTCATTGACTAACAAAGTCTTTGGAGGGAGAGACCTTATATTTAATAGACCACATTTAATTCTTTTATTTTTTGGTTCAAGGTGAGCCGTATTGATTTTTATTAGATTTTTATGGTTTGTTCCTTTTAGATCAGTTTTTGATCTGTTAAGTTTTGGCCGTGAGAAAGACACCGTCTCATTAGGATAATGGGTGGGTAACAGTACAGAAGCTGCAGAGAGGTGTGTTAAACTACTGCTCTGCTTCCTGGTCTGGACCCTGGGTTGTCAGCATTTAGGAGAACTAATAAATCCGGCCAGATTCCTAGAATGAAGAGCTGCACCATCCAAAGTGGGATGGATGCCGTCTCTCCGGATCAGACCAGGTTTTCCCCAGAAAGTTCGCCAGTTATCAATGTAGCCCACGTCGTTTTCAGGACACCACCTAGACAACCAGCGGTTGAATGATGACATGCGGCTAAACATGTCATCACTGGTCAGATCAGGCAGGGGACCAGAGAAAATTACGGAGTCCGACATCATTTTAGCAAACTCACACACCGAAGCAACACCAACTTTAGTGACCTCCGATCGGCGTGACCGGGTGTCATTACCACCAGCGTGAATAACAATCTTACTGTATTTACGCTTATCCTTAGCCAGCAGTTTCAGGTAAGATTCTATGTCGCCCGTTCTGGCCCCTGGCAGGCATTTAACTATGGTCCCTGGTGTCTCTAGTGCCACGTTTCTGACTATGGAGCTCCCAATCACCAGAGTCGGCTTCTCAGCGGGTGTGTCGCTGAGTGGGGAAAATTTATTAGAAACGCAGACGGGTTGGTGTTGACCTGTGAGCTGGAATCTAGAGCTATGCTTCTTGCGAACCGTCACCCAGCCGGCCTGGTGCATGGATGTTGCTTCTGGAAGACCACTAAGTGAAGTAACGCTAGGTCTATGTGGCTCCGTGCTAGCAGAGGGGCTGCTATCAGCTTGTTTTTCAACAGCACGGAGCCGGGTTTCCAATTCTGACACCCTCGCCTCCAAAGCTACAAAAATACTACATTTATTACAAGTACCATTATCACTAAAGGAGGCAGAGGAATAGCTAAACATCTGACACAGAGAGCAGGAGATGGGGGAAGACTTAGGCAGAGTCGGAGAAGCGGAGGAGAGAGTAAGGGGAGAAGCCATTGCAGAGCTAAAGCTAGGCTAGGCTAAAGCTAGGCTAGCGCCCTTTTACCACGCCACAAAACAAACTGTGTGAAACACGAGGAGTTCCCAAGCGCGATGTGCAGCAACAGAGAATGTTCACACTGTGACAACACACTGTGACAACAGGAAGTGACACAATACGCCTTACCGCAAACAGGAAACAACAGCAGCGCCATAAGGAAACGCTGGGGCACAACTAACGTACAGAAACGCCGGGGAAAAGAACAGGCGTGCGGAAACGCCAAGGGAAGACACCGCCGGAGCGTGAGGGAAACGCTGGGGCGCAAAGGAAGAGATCGCCGGGGCGTGAGGGAAATGCCGGGGCGCAAGAGAAGAGATCGCCGGGGCGTGAGGAAAACGCCGGGGCGCAAGAGAAGAGATCGCCGGGGCGTGAGGAAAACACCCGGGCGCAAGAGAAAAGATCGCCGGGGCGTGAGGAAAACGCCGGGGCGCAAGAGAAGAGATCGCCGGGGCGTGAGGGAAACGCCGGGGCGCAAGGGAAGAGAATGCCGGGGCGTGAGGTAAACGCCGAGACGCAAGAGAAGAGATCGCCGAGGCGTGAGGGAAACGCCGGGGCGCAAGGTTAAGATTGCCGGGGCGTGAGGTAAACGCCGAGACGCAAGGGAAAGATTGCCGGGGCGTGAGGGAAACGCCGGGGCGCAAGGGAAGAGATCGCCAGGGCGTGAGGTAAACGCTGAGACGCAAGAGAAGAGATCATCGGGGCGTGAGGGAAACGCCGGGGCGCAAGGAAAAGATTGCCGGGGCGTGAGGTAAACTCCGAGATGCAAGGGAAAGATTGCCGGGGCGTGAGGGAAACGCCGGGGCGCAAGGGAAGAGATCGCCAGGGCGTGAGGTAAACGCCGAGACGCAAGAGAAGAGATCGCCGGGACGTGAGGGAAACACCGGGGCGCAAGGGAAAGATTGCCGGGGCGTGAGGTAAACGCCGAGACGCAAGACAAGAGATCGCCGGGGCGTGAGGGAAACGCCAGGGCGGAACGGGCGCACGACAGCGCCTAGGGGAAGGTACGGGCGTACGAAAACGCCAAGAGGAAAGGAACGGGCGCTTCACAGCGCCAGGGGAAAGAGCGGGCGCTCCCAGCGCTAGGGGAAGGAACGGGCGCGCAACAGCACTAAAGGGGAAAGACAGACGCACGGGAACACTAGAGAGGCAAGACAGGCGTACTGATACGCTAGGGCTCAACAGCGTACGGAAACGCTGGAGCACAACTAGCGTACAGAAAAGCCAGGGGAGAGGACGGGCGTACGGAAACGCCAGGGAAAGAACTGGCGTATGGAAACGCCAGGGGAAAAGTACAGTACACTAGGGCTCAACAGCGTTTAGAAACGTTGGAGCACAACTAGTGTATGGTAACGCCTGGGGAAAGAACTGGTGTATGGAAACGTCAGGGGAAGCAAGAACGGAGGGCGTCCTAACACCCCGGAACACGAACGGAGGGCGTCCTAACACGCCAGGGAACACGAACGGAGGGCGTCCTAACACGCCAGGGAACACGAACGGAGGGCGTCCTAACACGCCAAGGAACAGGGAGTGCGCCGAGCAGCAACTGCCCGCGCACCAGAGGGCTCAGCCGGCGACATGGGAGCGCCGGAGGGCTCTGGCGGCGGCTTGCATGCGCTGGGCAGCGACAGGCTGGCGCACCAGAGGGCTCAGCCGGCGACTAGAAGCGCCAGAGGGCTCTGGCAGCGCCTAAACACAGAGGAAGACAAGACAAGAGGACTAGGCCAGGGATTACAAGGCTAAGACAGGGACTACTAGACTAAGACAGGGACTACTAGACTAAGACAGAGGCTACAAGACTAAGACAGAGGCTACAAGACTAAGACAGGACTCGAGAGGAACTACAGGGGCTAGACAGGAAAAACAAAACAAAACCAGAAAACTAGGAGGGGAACCGAAACCTAGAGCTAAACTATAAAACAAAGCAAAACAGGGAGACGAGGGCAGGTTCAGCTAAACTAATGAAAAACTAGATAACTAAAGCTAGAAATAAGAACACAAGAAAAACAGGAAATCTAAGGTGAAAACTAAAATTCTGAACCAAAATTCGAAAGCCTAAAGGCAAACCTAGAACAATTAAACAGCTGAAAAGAAATAAAACCAAAAGCAAAACAGAACTTGAACTCAAAACAAGTCGAAACTAAAAATAACTCTAAGAAATCTCAGGTACACAGGACTAAAACTAGAAAATCAAAACAAAACCAAGAATCTAGGAAGAGAAGCCAAAAACCAGAGAAAAACTATAAAACAAAACAGGGAGACAAGGACAAAATACTGGTAACTAATTAAAACTAGATCACTAACCTACAAATAACAAGAAAACACCTGGAAAACTAGGGTAAAAACTAGAATTCTAAAGCTAAACCCGGAGACTGAAGGCTAACCTAGAACAGAACTGGAAAAACCAAAAGCAAAATAGAAAGTCAAATACTCTAAAGAAAACAAAAAAAACTCCTAAATAATTCAAAAACCTCAAAAAATCCCAGGTAAACCAAAACTAAGGTTAAGCCTAAATAAATTAACAGAAAGCGGAAACAAATCTTCTAAATAAGTAAAGAATATACAAAGGCAAAACTAGAAACTAAAGCGGGACTTGAACACAAACAAAAAACCGAAACTGAAGAACTCTAAGAAATCTAAGGGGTACTGAAAAACCAAGGAACGTTAAGTAACTCAAAACACAAGGACCCAAAAAATAATTCAAAACAAAAACAGAAACCAGAAAACGCTGGGCAGCAGGAAGTTACGCTAGGCTACGTCAGAGGCGGGCCGCACGAGGAGCGAACCCGGAACCAAGTCAGAGGCAGGGCGTCGCAGATGCGACCCCGGCAAGACGAACCAGAGGCGAGGCGTCGCACCAATGCGACCCAGGCGAGACGGAACCAGAGGCGAGGCGTCGCACCACTGCGACCCAGGCGAGACGGAACCAGAGGCGAGGCGTCGCCGCACGGCGACCCAGGCGAGATGAACCGGAGGCGGGGCAGATCCTACCAGCTTCTGCACCAAGCTCTGTGTGTTCTCGGGTTCATCCCTTGGCCGGTCCGTAACTGTCAAGATTTGTCTTTGGATGAACCCGGACACAGCACGCACACACAGAGCTAGTTCTTAGAAGTGAGTTTATTGAGCAGGGTGGATGATGGATGACGAGAAGAACCTGAGTCTTTTAACTGACGGAGATGTAGGGTGCAGAAGCTGGCCGGCAGGAGGAGTGCAGAGAGACTGACCGGGAGGAACTCTGGAGCCGAAGACTTGAGACCAGGACGGAGCATCTGAGCCGAGGACTTGAGACCAGGACATCAGAGCCGAGGACTTGAGACCAGAACATCTGAGCCGAGGACTTGAGACCAGAACATCAGAGCCGAGAACTAGAGAACGTGGAACAGCTTGCTGGAACTTGAGAACGTGGAACAGCTTGCTGGAACTTGAGAACGTGGAACAGCTCAGGAGTCATGGACAGGAGTTGAGAACTTGAGTGGAACAGAGCTGAGCAGAGTCTTAGGCAATGGATTGAAATAAAACAAAGTTGAAGAAAGGTCTTCAGGCTGACTGTAACAAAAACTGAGCTGACACAGGATACTGGCAGAACCTGAGCAGGAGTAACACTACGGACCGGCGACGAGAGCAGAATAAGGTGAGTTTAAATAAGGGTGGAACCAGGTGAGAGCAGTGAGGGTTGATTGCAGCCTGACAGGTGGAACCAATTATTCTGAGCAGGGAAGGGAGAGAGGCAGCGAGGCTCAGACTGCAGCCTACAAGCTGCATCCTGACAGATAATTTTTAGGCTTTTTAGAAATTAAAAATGTTGTTTTAAAAAAATTTTCAATAAGATTTATTGTGGTGTAGTATATAAATAGTTTTGAATGTTAAAGAAATGCTAAAGAACTGTGCGTCTCATGACGTCACAAGTACGCTTCTGTTCCAATACACCATACGTGCTGCGTGCTCGCGTTCTTGTCAAGTCCGATCTTCCTGTGTTCTCGTCAAGACCGGACTTGACAAGAATGCGAGTCCGTACTCGCGTTCTTGTGAATTGAGAAATGGCCACTATTTTCGAAATCAGAGGTTCTTCACCTTAATGCGTCCCCCGCAACGCTGCGCCTCTTTTAATTCAATTCAATTCAATTCAATTTTATTTATATAGCGCCAAATCATGAAACATGTCATCTCAAGGCACTTTACAAAATCAAGTTCAATCATATTATACAGATTGGGTCAGATTATACAGATTGGTCAAAATGTCCTATATAAGGAAACCAGTTGATTGCATCAAAGTCCCGACAAGCAGCATTCACTCCTGGGGGACCGTAGAGCCACAGGGAGAGTCGTCTGCATTGTACATGGCTTTGCTGCAATCCCTCATACTGAGCAAGCATGAAGCGACAGTGGGAAGAAAAACCACCAATTAACGGGAAAAAAAAACCATCCATTGCCTCTTTTAGTTCCGCTATATCACATAATCATCAAGTAACTTAGTGTATTTCCCCCTTTTTTAACTCTTTATACTTTTTTATACTACTGCTTTACATTGGCCAGTTTCTTCTAACTTTGTTTATATATTTGGACTATTAATCGGATAGGCAGCTTTTAAGCTTCTTTATGAGAAAACTAAGGAACCATCTAAACCAGGGGTGTCAAACTCATTTTGGTTTAGGGGCTGCATTCAGCTTAATCTGATCTCAAGGGGGCCACACGAGTAAACTCATTGCAAGATTAAATAGAACTAATAAAAGTGTGTCATGTTTGTTTACCGGTGTACTCAGGACGCGCACACGGGACTGAAGGTTTTTAAAGAGTTTATTAACAAGAGGTTGCTGGATGGTGGATGATGAAGTCCGGAGGGTCAGGGTTGCAGAGGATCAGAGGTGTAGGTGACGATAGGAGCTGACGGCCCGGAGCTAGAGTCCATAAAGACCAAACTGGCCAGGGAGCACAGTGGTCCGGGTAGCAGTTTTCAGGAGACACTATGGCACAGAGCAGCGTATCTCCTGGGCGGCTAGTCAGGTTAGCAGATCTCTAGAGACACCTGGACACAGAGCAGAAACTTCTCCAGGGAAACACAGGGGTAACAGTCCTTAGAGTGACTGGCTGGACTAACCTTTACACGAGAGGAACAAATCTTCAAAGGCAAAACGAGGACTGGCATGGAGAGGTGGTGACTGAAGTCGGACCGGCACAAGAGTGAGACAGAGGGAGGCTTAAATAGGGAGACTAGGAGGTGAAATGCATCAGACTGATTACCAACAGGTGTGACTAATGGCTGTGGGAGGGAGAGCTGGGTGAACAACAAAACAAGAAAGAAGCCAGACAACTTAAACCATGACACTACCCCCCCCTCAAGGCCGAACACCGGACGGCTCAGAACCTCTTACCCTGGGCGGGTGGAGGGGGTCTCAGGACGGCGGGCACGAGTCAAAACAAGAAACCAAGGAACCAAAAGGTCAAGAACACTGGGGAAACCAAGGGGCTAGAGAACACTGGGGAAACCAAGGGGCTAGAGAACAGTGGGGAAACCAAGGGGCTAGAGAACACTGGGGAAACCAAGGAACTAGAGAACACTGACGTGCCAGAGCACAACCAGTGCGCGGCACATCAGGAAGAGGCACGAGCGCTTGACAGCGCTGGGGGAAAAAGCGAGCGCTCGACAGCGCCAAAGGGAAGGAACGGGCGCTTGACAGCGCCAAAGGGAAGGAACGGGCGCAACACAGCGCCAAAGGGAAGGAACGGGCGCAACACAGCGCCAAAGGGAAGGAACGGGCGCACGACAGCGCCAAAGGGAAGGAACGGGCGCACGACAGCGCCAAAGGGAAGGAACGGGCGCACGACAGCGCCAAAGGGAAGGAACGGGCGCACGACAGCGCCAAAGGGAAGGAACGGGCGCACGACAGCGCCAAAGGGAAGGAACGGGCGCACGACAGCGCCAAAGGGAAGGAACGGGCGCACGACAGCGCCAAAGGGGAAGGAACGGGCGCACGACAGCGCCAAAGGGGAAGGAACGGGCGCACGACAGCGCCAAAGGGGAAGGAACGGGCGCACGACAGCGCCAAAGGGGAAGGAACGGGCGCACGACAGCGCCAAAGGGAAGGAACGGCGCACGACAGCGCCAAAGGGAAGGAACGGGCGCACGACAGCGCCAAAGGGAAGGAACAGGCGCACGACAGCGCCAAAGGGGAAGGAACGGGCGCACGACAGCGCCAAAGGGAAGGAACGGCGCACGACAGCGCCAAAGGGAAGGAACGGGCGCACGACAGCGCCAAAGGGAAGGAACGGGCGTATGGAAACGCCAAAGGGAAGGAACGGGCGTATGGAAACGCCAAAGGGAAGGAACGGGCGTATGGAAACGCCAAAGGGAAGGAACGGGCGTATGGAAACGCCAAAGGGAAGGAACGGGCGTATGGAAACGCCAAAGGGAAGGAACGGGCGTATGGAAACGCCAAAGGGAAGGAACGGGCGTATGGAAACGCCAAAGGGAAGGAACGGGCGTATGGAAACGCCAAAGGGAAGGAACGGGCGTATGGAAACGCCAAAGGGAAGGAAACGGGCGTATGGAAACGCCAAAGGGAAGGAAACGGGCGTATGGAAACGCCAAAGGGAAGGAAACGGGCGTATGGAAACGCCAAAGGGAAGGAAACGGGCGTATGGAAACGCCAAAGGGGAGGAAACGGGCGTATGGAAACGCCAAAGGGAGACTACGCCGGAGCGTGAGGGAAGCGCTGGGGCCCAAGGGACGAGATCGCCGGGGCGTGAGGGAACCGCCGGGGCACAAGGGAGAAGTTCGCCAGGGCGTGAGGGAAACGCCGGGGCGTGAGGGAAACGCCGGGGCGTGAGGGAAAGATCGCCAGGGCGTGAGGGAACCGCCGGGGCGCAAGGGAAGAAACTCGCCGGGGCGTGAGGGAAACGCCGGGGCGCAAGGGAAGAGAACGCCGGGGAACAAGAATGGAGGGCGTACTAACACGCCAGGGAGCCGAGGGCATCCTAACATGCCGGGGAACCAAGAGTCAGAGGGCGTCCTAACACGCCGGGGAACCGAGAACAAAGGGCGTCCTAACACGCCGGGGAACCGAGAACAACGGGCGTCCTAACACGCCGGGGAACCGAGAACAACGGGCGTCCTAACACGCCGGGGAACCGAGAACAAAGGGCGTCCTAACACGCCGGGGAACCGAGAACAAAGGGCGTCCTAACACGCCGGGGAACCGAGAACAGAGGGCGTCCTAACACGCCGGGGAACCAAGAGGTCTAAGTTCAAGAAGACCGAAGAACAAGAAGGCCAACAACTTAACTAAGGAAGCTCTAACTAGCCAAAGCTAAGGAGCGTGAAACAGCTCATAATCAGGGGTCAGAAGTCTAAGCAAGCGCTAGGAACTAAGGAGTGCTGGAACCTAAGGAGCGCTGGGACCAAAATAAAGAGTCAAAACCAAGAACCAGAAAATAAAGGCAGGACAAGAAAACTAGGTTAGGGATAACACCACAAAGAAAAACTATAGCAAAAAACTACTAAGTCAAAACAAAATACTAAGCAGAACTATGAGACTAAAGCTAAACTAGAAATTAAGGCAAAACAAGAAAACTAGGACCTGAACAGGCACACTAACGTGAAGAACTGAGAACTAAAGCTATAATGAGAAAGCAAAGCAAAGCTAGAAAACTAAGGCAAAATCTAGAACCCTAAAACAGAGCAGGAAAAAAACAAAAGCCAAAACAGAGACTAAGAACTCTAAGAAAACAAAGAACCCCCTAAATAATTCCAAACTGAGAAATTCTAAATCACTCAAAACTAAGCCGAGCTTAACAAAATAAATCAGAAAGCACTGGCCTTAAGGGCGCAGGCAAAAACAGCTGCTAAGCCACAAAGAGTCCTCGAGGAGGTCGACCAGGCCGAGGCAGGCGGCGAAGCAGCATCGCCCGACTAAACCCTCGAGGAGGGCGGCCCCGACGAGGCATAGTCAAGCGGCCCGGAGACCGCCGTCGGCGGCTCCGGCCGAGCAGGAAAGTCAGAGGCGGGCGCCGTGGTGGACGGCCCCGCCGAGGCAATGTCCAACAGCTCGGGGACCGCAATCGGCGGGCCCGGCCGAGTAGGCGAGTCTGGATCGGGCGTCGTGGAGGACGACCCTGACGAGACAAAGTCAGGAAGCATGGAGACCGCTGTCCGCGTCCCCGGCCGAGTTCAGAAATCTGGCGCGGGCACCGCAAACGGCGGCCCCGGCCGATCAGGACCAGAGACGAGCGTCGCCAACGGCGACCCCGACCAGAAAAACAAAGAACGGAAATAATGTCACCAATCATGGACTGAGGTAAAGCAACTCCCTCGGCGGCCTGAAACTGAGACAGAGCAGCTCCCTCGGAGGCCTCGGGCCGAGGCACAGCGGCTCCCTCGGAGGCCTCGGGCCGAGGCACAGCGGCTCCCTCGGAGGCCTCGGGCCGAGGCACAGCGGCTCCCTCGGAGGCCTCGGGCAGAGGCAAAGCGGCTCCCTCGGAGGCCTCGGGCAGAGGCAAAGCGGCTCCCTCGGAGGCCTCGGGCAGAGGCAAAGCGGCTCCCTCGGAGGCCTCGGGCAGAGGCAAAGCGGCTCCCTCGGAGGCCTCGGGCAGAGGCAAAGCGGCTCCCTCGGAGGCCTCGGGCAGAGGCAAAGCGGCTCCCTCGGAGGCCTCGGGCAGAGGCAAAGCGGCTCCCTCGGAGGCCTCGGGCTGATCCTCTTCCTCGTCGGCCGGCGGATCTACTTTCTTGAAGGTCGGCAGAGCGGAGCCGTCGACGGCCGGCAGAGCGGAGCTTTCGGCGGCCGGCAGAGCGGAGCTTTCGGCGACCGGCAGAGCGGAGCTTTCGGCGACCGGCTGAACCCTCTCCTCGGCTTCCTCGGGTGCTACCGGACTACAGGCTTCAGTGGGCGCCGCAGGGCTACAGGCTTCTGAGGGCGAATCCCCTGGACCCCCTCTCGGGATTTGAGCGGCAGCGGGTCCTCGGAAGCCTTAACGCGCCGAAGTGACCGGCTTCTTCGCCGGGAGGAGCCAGACGGGGAAACGGAGGCGGTCGGAGGGGTAGCAGCTGGTCCACAGGGAAGAAGGTCGTCTCGGTCACCATAATAGAAACTCCACAGCTCGTCCTCCTCGACGTGTGGAGCTCTGATAGGTGGAATGATGAGTCTCACTCGAGGGGCCAGCTGAGAGTCATGGAGGTGGTGACCGAGACGACGTGAGGCTAAGCGGCTTGTCCTCCCGAACTCCGGAGTAGCCGTGACAACCCCCACGTGGACCATCTGGGTAGTGGAGTCTGCCTTGCTTGGAGGCGCAGCGTTCCGGCTTGAAGCCATCTTGGCATACCTGTCCTTCATCTGACGCTCACACTCCATCACATAGGCGATGATCTCCGGGTCGTCAACTCCAGCAGGTAAGCCCCACATGGCGCCTGAGTACACCTTTTGGCCGGTCCGAGCTGTCATGTTTGTTTACCGGTGTACTCAGGACGCGCACACGGGACTGAAGGTTTTTAAAGAGTTTATTAACAAGAGGTTGCTGGATGGTGGATGATGAAGTCCGGAGGGTCAGGGTTGCAGAGGATCAGAGGTGTAGGTGACGATAGGAGCTGACGGCCCGGAGCTAGAGTCCATAAAGACCAAACTGGCCAGGGAGCACAGTGGTCCGGGTAGCAGTTTTCAGGAGACACTATGGCACAGAGCAGCGTATCTCCTGGGCGGCTAGTCAGGTTAGCAGATCTCTAGAGACACCTGGACACAGAGCAGAAACTTCTCCAGGGAAACACAGGGGTAACAGTCCTTAGAGTGACTGGCTGGACTAACCTTTACACGAGAGGAACAAATCTTCAAAGGCAAAACGAGGACTGGCATGGAGAGGTGGTGACTGAAGTCGGACCGGCACAAGAGTGAGACAGAGGGAGGCTTAAATAGGGAGACTAGGAGGTGAAATGCATCAGACTGATTACCAACAGGTGTGACTAATGGCTGTGGGAGGGAGAGCTGGGTGAACAACAAAACAAGAAAGAAGCCAGACAACTTAAACCATGACAAAGTGGACTTGTTGTTGATTTTTATATTAAATGAATTTCACTTTTACACAATATATTATGAATAACCTCAGCGTTTTTAAGAAGTGTGTGCAATTTCAACAATACTTTTACTCAGTTAAACATTTACTTAAGTGCATTATGCATAAGAACTGATCACAGTGATTGTACAATGTTGAAAAACATTTATTCACATTTTTTGGAACTTAAAAACTCTGTCCTGCTTGACAAAATACATCAAACGGATAAAAATTAAGAAATGATTTAAAATCAATTTTCCACATCTGAAGCTCAGTGCTACCATCTGTTGATTAAAACACAGCGCCCCTCGTGGACAATATAGGAACTGCAGATTTTCAATTAAACGAAGTACATGTTTTTTTCAATAATTTATTGTTTAGTTTTATCATTCTCTTCCATCTCCTCTTTCTCTCACCTTTTCTTTTTTCTTCTTGTTCTTCCTTTCCTCTCCTACTTTCCCATTGTAATGTCCATATCATTTGAGATATTCCCCGCATGAATCATAATAAAACTACTTTATTATTTTCAGCCAGACACAGAGTTACGTTTTAAAGAGTTTATTGGAGGGGTGAATAATGGCAGATGAAGCAGGCAAACAGTCACAGTCTTGAAAGAGAATCCTGATAGAAAGTGCTGGTTTACCAGGATCAGCAGAGAACCAGGAGATAGGCGGTGACAGAACCAGCAGGCCGTGTGGACCGGAGAACCACCAGAACGGGTAACCAAGCAGCTGAGACTCAAAGGAACGGGTAGCATAGCGGCATGGAGACTCAGGCAATCTCAGCTAGGAGAGTTCAGCTGGCAGGCACACAGGATCCAGTAGAGCAGGAAACAGGCTGAACTGCAGCACGCAGATACGGGTAACCTTAGCAGGAGAGTCCAACTGGCAGAACACACATGAGCAGGTAAAGGCACACCACACGGAGAGCGATGAAGGGAGTGAACGATGAGGAGCAGGAAGAAGTGAGTGAGTGAGACGTTCTGGCCGAGAAGGGTAGGCAGAGGCAGGTATAAATAGGCTGAATAGGTGAGCTGAGTAACTAACTAGTGGGAACAGGTGCAGATAATCTAGAGTGGGGTGGTTCCTGGAGGCAGACTGAGCTGGAAGGATAACTGCTGGTGACTGAAATGGTGAATAAATGAACAGAAAAAGGACTCAGGAGTGTAAAGTTAAACTAAACAGAACCATAACTATGACACAAGGACTTTAAACCAAAGCCAATGTGCACAACCGTTTTTCAGAAAGGCAGTTTTCTTATTCTATGCAGACGAAGAAATATGTATTCTTCTCCATACAATAAAGGGCTCGAAACCCACTTTCCTAGACTATAGTATTTTTGGGGGGCTGGTGCCGGGCCCCCCAAACTGTTAAACTGTTATAGCCACACGTAACTGTTTACCGACATGTTTGAAAACAATTATTCTGAAACATTACTCTGCCCTTAATGTGCCCTCACATTGGATCTGACATATCAGCCCCTAGAGATTTATAAAAAGGAAATTTAACCTTATCTTCTTTGCAGCTTCCGCCGTGATGTCATCTGTAGTAATAAAAAGACTCTATTAGGATAATAACGCCCATGTTTATTATTCCCCACAAGAATACAGCAACACAAAACAACAAGCACTTCGCACACGCAAAGTAGCAAGCATCAAAGCCGACAAGCTTTCAAACAGGCGTGATGTTCCATGTCTTACCATGGTATAGGACTGGGAAGTCGGTCAGTCCGGTAAGAGCACAATCCACGCGGCCGGGCGTCCAAAACCCACGGCAGACTTCAACGAATGAGGGCGGTTCCCTCCTTTTTATACCCATAAACAAAGTATCAGATGGGAGCGAGAGTGGCCAGTTCTCCCTCTCCCATGTGATCTGTTCCTCCCGTTTCCAAAACAAAACCGTTCCCAGCATCTCAGCAGTGTGTGAAGCAAAATAATATTGCGAATACAGCTGATATATTAAAGAATTATTTTTGCTCTTTAACAATGTATTATGGGAAAACCTGCTCAGTTTTATAACTTTTAATATTATGGGAAGACTGGTCAGTTAAATAAATAAGAGAGAGGACTGGCCAGTTCACACATTGATTATTGCTGTTGTGGTGTTCGCACCTGAGTTCACATGAAACTAAGATAACTTGTTTTAACTTGTGGTGGGAACTTGTGACAATGTGTTGTGGGAAAGACTGATCCTGTATTCCTTATTTTGCTTATATTGTGCTTTATTATCTGAGTTTGCAATATTATTTTGCTTCACACACTGCTGAGACGCTGGGAACGGGCCCTGTTTGGGAACATGTTTTGGGAAGCAGGGCAGCTGTGGAGGGAGAGATGGCCACTCTCGCTCCACATCTGACTCTTTGTTTACAAGTATATTAAGAGGAGACTGCCCTTAGCCCAGTGAGTCTGCCGTGAGTTCGTGTGTGGATACCGGCATCGTGAACGCTGATCTTAACCTAGGACTGAGGGCTCCCAGTTCGTGTCAATGGTAAGAGCTGATTCTGAGAATCTGTTGAGCGTCACGTCTGTTTGAAAGCTTGTTGCTTTATTGCTTGCTACTTTGTGTGTGTGAAGAGCTAGTTGTTTTGATGTGCTGTATTCTGTGGGGAATAATAATAAATGTGTGCCTTATATTCTAACAGAAACAGTGTTTGAGTCCTTATTTGTGTTTGTCGATCTCTCCCGATCCTGAAATAAACATTTCATAAAACATTTTGGCGTTGTCGGCAGGATTGGAGGAGAGACTACAATACACAAATATGTTCAGAAATATGTTTAAAAGGAGAAATAAGAACTCTGATGAGAAAATTCAGAGGGAAGAGGTAGTTCCCGGATGGGAGTTTCCTCATTCTAAGCAGATAGCGCTGTGTTTGCGCGATGGTGGGGGCAGACCGGAGCCGTGGAGCGGCCCGCTGGAGGCAGCGGGACCCGAAGAATTATTGAAAGTGTTGCAGAAAATTGAGGTGCAAAAAAAGGCTCGGGTGGACGGATTACAGAGGCGCTTGTGGATCTGTGCCACGGCGTGGAAAATGCAGTATGAAGCTGGTCAACAATTAAAATCTCAGCAGTTAAAAGACAGACAGGCAATGACTGAGCTGCAGTCTGCTGAGTCGCTGTATCGGCAGCATGTGCAAATGTTGACTAATCAGCTGGAACAGATGACCAGTGTTGCAGAAAAAGCTGTGGCCCAGGTGTCTGTGTTAACAAGGAAAAAACAGGGGAAAAAAACCCCGCCGTTTTCCTCTGAAAAAAGTCCGTTCGTTTGTAGCTGGATATGGGACTGGGTGGGATCCCGAGAGCTGGGACGGTAATACATGGGACGATGAGGAGGACAGTGATTCTGGAGGTCCTCCAGATCCACGTCCTTTCCCTCCATTGGGGGTTAAACCCGTCGTCCGAAGGAGAAGAGAGCAGCAGCATATACCCGCAGCCTTCCGGCAGCGGATAGATGCTCGAGGTAATGATGTACTTGATGCTGCGGGACAACCTGTTATGGAATGGGTGGAACAGCCGCAGCCGCCGGCGGTGTCACGGACCATAACAGAAGATTACTCGCAGGATGAAGTTGCTCATATCACTAAAAAATTAAGGCAGCATCCGGGCGAACCCACTGATCTATGGGTGGCTCGATTGCTGGATGAAGGTGCAGAACAGATTGAAATAGATCACGGAGATGGCATGGCATTTGGTGGTCTGAGCACTGATGGGAATGTAAATGCTAATTATAGGCAAGAAGCAAGAAATTTGGGGGATCAGGCGAGATCATTGTTTGACGTGTGGTCTGAGGCAGTACGAGCAACATGTCCTAATGTATCGGATTGGCCCGAAATCTCTGGACCATGGTTAACATTAAAGGAGTGTGTGCAGAGGCTGACGAGGCTGTGTGTGCATGATTTGTTACCAGTGGGGATGGTGGCTGGATATCAGCAAGTGGCTGTTCCGAAGGTGGTGAGAGATCAGTTGATTAAAACTGCCCCACAGCATTATCGGGCAGCTATGCTTACTGTGATGCTGGGAGCTCCAGATGCCCCGATGGAAACCATTAAGGCTCGAATTATGGAGCTGGGGAATCTGGGAGAATGGGGCAAGCAGGAGGAATGCAGACCACGAGTTCAACAAACTCCGGTCCGCAGGCCGCAAAGGGAGCGAGGGAGAAATGAACAGGGTCCACCACGTAACATGTTGTGGAGAGCACTGATTAATGCTGGGGTGCCTGCTTCAGAGATACACGCATTACCTACTGATGAGTTGAGACAGATGTGTCAAAGGAGAGGCTTAAAAGTTATCTGTGCAGGATTTGGTGCTAAGCTGGACCCATTAAATTCTTTGATTCAGCTGTTGCGAGAGGCGATTCATCCCACAACATCGGCTCCACCTGCTGAAGAATCTGAGTCTGTTGTGGGCAGAAATCCTGCTAAGGTGGTTGAGACTGAGGTGTCAGAGTCTGAGGAATCCTCGGGCAAAGAGGTGAAAGTAAGGAGAGTGAAAAAAAGGAAAAGAAAGAACAAAGATAGAAGGAGGAGCAACATGTACCCTGATCTGACGGATCTGATGGAGTTTAACTAGGATTGTGCAGCATGGAAATTCGTCGGAGGACAGATTGAAGTTTTTATGTTTGTATGTTGTTGTTTTTTTCCGCGCAGGAGAGCGTTCTGCGTGCAAACAACAGCTGGTCAAGGCAGTTATATTGAAAAAAATGTGTCTGATAATCATGACTTAACAGATTGGAAGCCTAAATTGATGCAAGCAGTGGCCCAATTGAATAATAGGCCAATTGCTCCAGGGGCAGTCTTACTGTCTCTGCATTTGACAAACTGAGAAACCGCTCAAGATTATGTATGTGTATAAGAGAGTAAAAATAAATGAACAATCAAACTTGTGATTTTATCTGAATGGAAAATGCATTAATGTATATGTGAATGCTTAATAAAGGAGTTAAAAATATTTCAGCATTATTGACTAGAATTTATCATTTTATGGCACAAGGATGTGGTCATTCCAATTTTGAAAAGTGTCTGAAAAAGAAAATTTTATGTGGGAAGAAGCACAGCAAAGAGCATTAGATTTGGCTAAGAAAGTCATACAACAAGCTGTGTAATTGGGAAAGATGATGTCCGGGCCTGTACAGTTGCAGCACTCAGCTGTTAATGACAATACAAGCTGAAGTGATTGATGGGGATTATCAAGGAGAAAATCCCTGGTAATTGAGAAAGAAGAAAAACTAGTGGAACCCTGTGAAATGACAGAGGTTCAATGGGTGGCTGCCCCCACTAACATCACTGTAAGAGGAACAGGGGGGTTTGGCTCAACAGATAAACCAGGAGCCAAAGTTTAGGTGAGACAAGAAAATGGTCCACCTAGACCAGCTGAAATCATTTCACAAGGGAGTGATGCAACAGTGTCAGTATTTTACTCAGGAAAAAAAAATGGATAAATGTTATGTAAGAGAAAACTAATCAAATTCTTTTGTCTTATAGCAGTACTAATTTTGATTTCAGATCCATGTTTCGGTGGGATCTGCTGATTGGACGACCCGAGGGACAGCGCGATGGCGGATGTCCCAAACCGTGGGAGGCACCACAGGGCTGGTGCAGGACTTGGGACCATCATCCTCTGTGTCCTCGCTGCCATGGTCCTGCTGGCACACCTCTGTTGGGCAGAAGCACCAGGCCGGATCCTGAAAGAAGTGGTTCAGCCGTATCAACTGTGATGAGGAGACAGCACGCGCAACGGAACCCAGGATGACTACACATGCTCTCAGTGACGTGTAAGAAGCATGCCAGTAGTCTTCAAGGGATGTACCATTAAAGTGGTTTCAAGGAGAGGTTTGTGCCAATATGAATCATCTAACGAGCGTGTAAGAAGACACACATTCAAATTGCACCTGCTGCACACACTTGTCAACAAATGGCACAATCGACGATAACAATTAAAGTTCACTGGAAAGTTTTTTTTTTCTCCTCTGCCAACATGCACTAGGACGAAACGTGCATGGTGGGACACTTTGCTTGGTGGAACAGGTACTGTGTTAAGTGTTTCCAACACTTTTGACAGAAAAGTAACAAGAACTATGTTATTAAACACTGGACAGCATGCATCAAGAGCTGTTCATCAGGTTGGATTATGGATGCCTACTGTTGTAACATCACAGGAAGAAACTGCAAAGATCTTCCTTAAAGAACTGAACTGGCAATTAAAAATGTGGTACACGACAGCAGAAGTGTTAACGAACATTTCTGTAGCTTTGAACTGGACGGTATGTAACGTACAAATGATGCACGCTCACATACAACAAGAACGATTCAAGCGTGTGGTTATTATCGGAAATTTCCAGGAATGGAGACAACTATGGAACATTAGTAGTAAAAGTTGGTTACAACTAGAACCACAGAAGACCTATTGTAATGCTACTATGTGTGAAGGACATTGGACACAATATGATGTTACCGATAGTACTACTGTCTGTCATTATTATATATTGCCCATAGTGACTGTACAGGGGTATTGGTTTTTGAAACTGGATGGTGATTGGTTTGGCCCACAGACAAACTACACCTATGACCTGGATCTATGCGAGACTGCTGATAAAGGGATGGTATGTATGCTACAACAAGGACATCTTAACCCATGTTTAACTGGAGACGAGGTGTTATGTGATTGGACTCATGAACCAGCTAGAGAAACAATAAAGAGTCATCCTCAATTACCTCAGGTGCCTTTCGTAGGGTGTTTTGATTTATACATCTGAAGTTGGAATAACGTGACCTATCAATTAACCAATTTCACCATCTCCCTGGATTGGTTCAAATGCGCATTGAATCAGTCTACGGAACTAAATCGCTTAATTGAATCACACAGGTCCAACATTTCCAGCTTAAAGGTGTCTACATTTATGGCCCAAGGACAGGTTTTGCATGCGGCTACGTTAATGGTGCAATCATCTGCACATCATTGGTGGGACATTTTTAATGGAATGTCTGTTACTGCTCGAAACTATGTAGTACCTCCCTTGCTTTTGCTCATTATTGTTATTATAGTGTTAAGCTATTAGTGTGTGTACATGTTTAGTGAGAACCAGGAAAGTGGCCCTCCTTTTGGCACCAAACCGGAGACCGGCACTGTTTGATTGACGCTCCTGTTTCCTGTTTGCGGTAAGGCGTATTGTGTCACTTCCTGTTGTCACAGTGTGAATTTGCGGTCTGTTGTTCCAGACTCTCTCGCTCTTATCTTTAATCTCTTTGCTGTAACCTCTGTTTCTAACACATAAGCACTTGTAAAACATTCTCTGTTGCTGCACATCGCGCTTGGGAACTCCTCGTGTTTCAAACGGTTTGTTTTGTGGCGTGGTAAAAGGGCGCTAGCCTAGCTTTAGCCTAGCCTAGCTTTAGCTCCGCAATGGATTCTCCCCTTACTCTCTCCTCCGCTTCTCCGACTCTGACTAAGTCTCCCCTTATCTCCTGCTCTCTGTGTCAGATGTTTAGCTATTCCTCTGCCTCCTTTAGTGATAATGGTACTTGTAATAAATGTAGTATTTTTGTAGCCTTGGAGGCGAGGGTGTCAGAATTGGAGACCCGGCTCCGTGCTGTTGAAAAACCAGCTGATAGCCGCCCTTTTGCTAGCACGGAGCCACATAGACCTAGCGTTACTTCACTTAGTGGTCCTCCAGAAGCAACATCCGTGCAGCCGGGTAACCAGGCCGGCTGGGTGACGGTTCGCAAGAAGCATAACTCTAGATTCCAGCCCCCAGGTCACCACCAACCCGTCTGCGTTTCTAATAAATTTTCCCCACTCAGCGACACACCCGCTGAGAAGCCGACTCTGGTGATTGGGAGCTCTATAGTCAGAAACATGGCACTAGAGAAACCAGGGACCATAGTTAAATGCCTGCCAGGGGCAAGAACGGGCGACATAGAATCTTACCTAAAACTGCTGGCTAAGGATAAACGTAAATACAGTAAGATTGTTATTCACGCTGGCGGTAATGACACCCGGTCACGCCGATCGGAGGTCACTAAAGTTGGTGTTGCTTCGGTGTGTGAGTTTGCTAAAACGATGTCGGACTCCGTAATTTTCTCTGGTCCCCTGCCTGATCTGACCAGTGATGACATGTTTAGCCGCATGTCATCATTCAACCGCTGGTTGTCTAGGTGGTGTCCTGAAAACGACGTGGGCTACATTGATAACTGGCGAACTTTCTGGGGAAAACCTGGTCTGATCCGGAGAGACGGCATCCATCCCACTTTGGATGGTGCAGCTCTTCTTTCTAGGAATCTGGCCGGATTTATTAGTTCTCCTAAATGCTGACAACCCAGGGTCCAGACCAGGAAGCAGAGCCGTAGTTTAACACACCTCTCTGCAGCTTCTATACTGTTACCCACCCATTATCCTATTGAGACGGTGTCTTTCTCACAGCCAAAACTTAACAGATCAAAAACTGATCTAAAAGGAACAAACGATAAAAATCTAATAAAAATCAATACGGCTCACCTTGAACCAAAAAATAAAAGAATTAAATGTGGTCTATTAAATATAAGGTCTCTCCCTCCAAAGACTTTGTTAGTTAATGAATTGATTTCTGATAATCAGATTGATTTGTTTTGTCTCACAGAAACCTGGCTACAAGAGGACTACGTTAGTATAAATGAGTCAACTCCCTCCAATTATTCAAATTTCCACATTCCTAGATCTGTGGGAAGAGGAGGAGGAGTGGCAACCATCTTTCAGTCTGATTTATTAATTAGTCCCAGGCCAATTAATAACTACAGTTCTTTTGAGCATTTAACCCTCAGTTTCCCTCATCCAAACTGCAAAGCAATAAAACCTCTTCTGTTTGTTGTTTTGTATCGTCCACCAGGCCCTTACACTCAGTTTTTGGATCAGCTGTCAGACTTCTTATCTGATTTGGTGATAAACACTGACAAGGTTATTATAGTGGGTGATTTTAACATCCATGTTGACACTGAATGTGATAACCTTAGTGTAGCCTTTAAAACTATCCTAGATTCAATTGGTTTTGCTCAAAATGTGCATAAACCGACGCACTCTTGGCACCATACTTTAGACCTTGTGCTGACATATGGAATTGATTGTGAGGTATTAACACTATTTCCTCACAACCCTGTCCTATCTGATCATTTTTTAATAACAATTGAGTTTAATCTAACTGAGTTCTCCACCCCCAAAAGAGGGTTCCATTATAGTAGATCTCTATCGGACAATGCTGCATCAAACTTTAAAGAGTCTGTCCCCCTTTTAATATCCTCAGTATTGCAGAAATGCCCTGTAGATGGCAGCAGTGCTGTTTCTTCCCATTCACAAATCGATACCTTTGCTAACAATGTGACTTCGTCATTGCGTTCTGCATTGGACAATGTAGCTCCCCTGAAAAAGAAGGTGATTATTCACAGGAAGCTGGCTCCCTGGTTTAATTCAGAGCTGCGTTCCTTGAAGCACAATGTTAGGAAATTGGAGAGAAAATGGCGCTCTACACACCAAGAGGAATCCTACCTAATCTGGAGGGACAGTCTATTGTTGTATAACAAGACCATTCGCAGAGTTAGAGCAGCATATTTTTCATCATTAATTGAAGAGAATAAAAATAATCCTAGATTTCTCTTTAGTACAGTTGCCAAACTTACACAGAGTCATAGCTCCGTTGATCCATCCATTCCCTTAGCTCTTAGCAGTAATGATTTTATGGGATTCTTCATAAATAAAATTGATGCCATTAAAAATAAAATAATTGGCATCCTCCCAACCATGATTACCTCATCCTCAGTAAGTGAGGCAGCGTTGGAGGAATCTTTAGAAACTGTGCTGTGTCTGAACTGTCTAGAAGCAGTAGAGCTTTCTGAGCTATCTAAAATATTAGCTTCATCTAAACCTTCTACCTGTATGTTAGACCCAATCCCAACCAAGTTGTTTAAGGAGATATTCCCCTTGATCAGTGGTCCTATTTTAGACATGATTAATCTATCCTTAGTAAATGGATATGTGCCACAGGCTTTTAAAGTAGCTGTTATTAAACCTTTACTTAAGAAACCATCTCTTGATCAAAATGAGTTAGTAAATTACAGACCTATATCTAATCTTCTTTTCTTATCTAAAATTCTTGAGAAAGTAGTTGCTAATCAACTTTGTGAACATTTAAAAAGTAATGACCTACTTGAGGAGTTTCAGTCAGGCTTCAGAGCTCATCATAGCACTGAAACGGCTCTGGTGAAGGTCACTAATGATATTCTCATGGCCTCAGATAATGGACTTGTGTCTATACTTGTCCTGCTAGATCTCAGTGCTGCATTTGATACAGTTGATCACAATATTCTCCTACAAAGACTTGAGCATACTGTAGGGATTAAGGGGAAAGCATTAGGCTGGTTTAAATCTTATCTGTCGGACAGATTCCAGTTTGTTCATGTTAATAATAAATCTTCTTCAAGCTCTAGGGTCACTTGTGGAGTACCACAGGGTTCAGTCCTTGGACCAATTCTCTTTACTATATATTATGCTTCCGATTGGCAAAATTATCAGACAGCATGGGATTAATTTCCACTGTTATGCTGATGACACTCAGCTATATTTATCCATAAATCCTGATGAATCCAATCAATTACTTCGACTGCAGTCATGTCTTGATGACATCAAAAGCTGGATGACTTTAAATTTCCTGCACTTAAATTCTGACAAGACAGAAGTTATAATCTTTGGACCAGAGTCCTCAAAAAATAAACTTCTTAATCATTCACTGAATCTGGATGGCATTAACTTGGTCTCTGGTGGTAAAGTAAAAAATCTTGGTGTTATTTTCGACCAAGACATGTCATTTAAATCCCATATTAAACAGGTTTCCAGAGTTTCCTTTTTTCACCTCCGGAATATCGCCAAAATTAGAAACATTCTGTCCAGGGGTGATGCTGAAAAACTAGTCCATGCATTTGTTACTTCAAGGCTGGACTATTGTAATTCTTTACTATCAGAAAGTCCACAAAATGCAGTTCAAAGTCTTCAGCTGATCCAAAATGCTGCAGCGAGAGTTCTGATGAAAATCAACAAGAGGGATCATATTTCTCCAATTTTAGCTTCCCTTCATTGGCTTCCTGTTAAATCAAGAATAGAATTTAAAATTCTTCTTCTAACGTATAAAGCCCTTAATAATCAAGCTCCATCATATATCAGAGCTCTGATTACCCCGTATGTTCCTAACAGAGCTCTTCGCTCTCAGACTGCAGGTCTGCTGGTGGTTCCTAGAGTCTCTAAAAGTAGAATGGGAGGCAGATCCTTTAGCTATCAGGCTCCTCTCCTGTGGAACCAACTCCCAGTTTTGGTCCGTGAGGCAGACACCCTGTCTACTTTTAAGACTAATCTTAAAACTTTCCTTTTTGACAAAGCTTATAGTTAGAGTGGCTCATGTTACCCTGAGCTACCTCTATAGTTATGCTGCTATAGGCTTAGGCTACTGGAGGACATCAGGGCCTATTTTTTTCACTCTACTGATTTCTACTGTTCTCCAGTCTACTGTTCTCCAGATTTGCATTGCATTACATTGAAATGACTGTTGTCCTTTCAGCTTTTAACTTTTTGTTCTCTCTCTTTTTTCTTCATAGTAGGTACACCTGGTCTGACGTTCTGTTGACTGTGAATTCATCCAGGGAGGACAGATCACCGACTATTACCATCTAATGTAGAACAGATTACTAGATCAATGTGTGCTTCTGTGCTTTTTGTCTGTCTTGTTGTGTCTCTGCTCTGTCTTCTGTAACCCCCAGTCGGTCGAGGCAGATGACCGTTCATACTGAGCCCGGTTCTGCTAGAGGTTTTTCCTTCCCGCTAACGGGTGTTTTTTCTTTCCACTGTCGCTTCATGCTTGCTCAGTATGAGGGATTGCAGCAAAGCCATGTACAATGCAGACGACTCTCCCTGTGGCTCTACGCTTCTCCAGGAGTGAATGCTGCTTGTCGGGACTTTGATGCAATCAACTGGTTTTCTTATATAGGAACATTTTTTGACCAATCTGTATAATCTGACCCAATATGATTGAACCTAACTTGTAAAGTGCCTTGAGATGACATGTTTCATGAATTGGCGCTATATAAATAAAATTGAATTGAATTGAATTGAACCTTATGTAATGTTTGCTCCTGTATAATCAAAAGTGGTTTTGGGACAGAAAGAATAACTTTAAAATAGACCTTGGGGACAGTTTTTCTAAAATTAGGTTTTCCCAAAATTAGGATTGTCAAAGACCAAGGGGTGGAGTGATATATTAAAGAATTATTTTTGCTCTTTAACAATGTATTATGGGAAAACCTGCTCAGTTTTATAACTTTTAATATTATGGGAAGACTGGTCAGTTAAATAAATAAGAGAGAGGACTGGCCAGTTCACACATTGATTATTATTGTTGTGGTGTTCGCACCTGAGTTCACATGAAACTAAGATAACTTGTTTTAACTTGTGGTGGGAACTTGTGACAATGTGTTGTGGGAAAGACTGATCCTGTATTCCTTATTTTGCTTATATTGTGCTTTATTATCTGAGTTTGCAATATTATTTTGCTTCACACACTGCTGAGACGCTGGGAACGGGTTCTGTTTGGGAACATGTTTTGGGAAGCAGGGCAGCTGTGGAGGGAGAGATGGCCACTCTCGCTCCACATCTGACTCTTTGTTTACAAGTATATTAAGAGGAGACTGCCGTTAGCCCAGTGAGTCTGCCGTGAGTTCGTGTGTGGATACCGGCATCGTGAACGCTGATCTTAACCTAGGACTGAGGGCTCCCAGTTCGTGTCAATGGTAAGAGCTGATTCTGAGAATCTGTTGAGCGTCACGTCTGTTTGAAAGCTTGTTGCTTTATTGCTTGCTACTTTGTGTGTGTGAAGAGCTAGTTGTTTTGATGTGCTGTATTCTGTGGGGAATAATAATAAATGTGTGCCTTATATTCTAACAGAAACAGTGTTTGAGTCCTTATTTGTGTTTGTGGATCTCTCCCGATCCTGAAATAAACATTTTATAAAACAACAGCAAATATAAGCAAAATAAGGAATGCAGATTAAGTCTTTCCCACAACACATTGTCATAAGTTCCCACCCAAGTTAAACCAAATTATAACACAATAACACATGTGGTTCTTAGTTTCATGTGAACTTGGGAGCGAACACCACAACAGCAATAATCAATGTGTGAACTGGCCAGTCCTCTCTCTTATTTAACTGACCAGTCTTCCCGTTTATATATCAAAAGTTAAAACAAGTTATAAAACTGAGCAGGTTTTCCAATAATACATTGTTAAAGAACAAAAATAATTCTTTAATATATCACTCCACCTCTTGGTCTTTGACAATCCTAATTTTGGGAAAACCTAATTTTGGAAAAACTGTCCCCAGGGTTCCTCCATTTCCAAAAGTCCAATGTTAGTCGACCACAGAGAATAGGTATAGGTATCCCATAATACAGTTACCTGATTAAGAAACTCAACTCTATTATTTTCTTCCATTACCACACGTCTGATGTACCAACGTTGTCCAACAAAGTAATCTACTTCAAAGGTATCAGTAGGAACTGTGGTGTCAATCAGTAGTGTAGCATGTTCTACTCCATACCAACCATCCCTAATTTTCATGGTGATTTTCATAATAAAGCAGTGTTATGCAATTTCTGATTTAAGTGCTTCTTAACCCTTCTAATATATAGACATGTGCATAGATTACATAAGGTTAACATTATAATAACAATAATGAGCAAAAGCAAGGGAGATACTACATAGTTTCGAGCAGTAACAGACATTCCATTAAAAATGTCCCACCAATGATGTGCAGATGATTGCTCCATTAACTTAGCCGCATGCAAAACCTGTCCTTGGGCCATAAATGTAGACACCTTAAAGCTGGAAATGTTGGACCTGTGTGATTCAATTAAGCGATTTAGTTCCGTAGACGGATTCAATGCGCATTTGAACCGATCCAGGGAGATAGTGAAATTGGTTAATTGATAGGTCACGTTATTCCAACTCCAGATGTACACATCATATAAACACCCAACGAAAGGCACCTGAGGTAATTGAGGATGACTCTTTATTGTTTCTCTAGCTGGTTCATGAGTCCAGTCACATAACACCTCGTCTCCGGTTAAACATGGGTTAAGATGTCCTTGTTGTAGCATACATACCATCCCTTTATCAGCAGTCTCGCATAGATCCAGGTCATAGGTGTAGTTTGTCTGTGGGCCAAACCAATCACCATCCAGTTTCAAAAACCAATACCCCTGTAGTCACTACGGGCAATATATAATAATGACAGACAGTAGTACTATCTGTAACATCATATTGTGTCCAATGTCCTTCACACATAGTAGCATTACAATAGGTCTTCTGCGGTTCTAGTTGTAACCAACTATTACTACTAATGTTCCATAGTTGTCTCCATTCCTGGAAATTTCCGGTAGTAACCACACGCTTGAATCGTTCTTGTTGCATGTGAGCGTGCATCATTTGTACACTACATACCGTCCAGTTCAAAGCTATAGAAATGTTCGTTAACACTTCTGCCTTCGTGTTCCACATCTTTATTTTCCAGTTCAGTTCTTGAAGGATGATCTATGCAGTTTCTTCTTGTTATGTTACAACCGTAGGCATCCACATTCCAACCTGATGAACAGCTCTTGATGCATGCTGTCCAGTGTTTAATAACATTGTTCTTGTTACTTTATTGTCAAAAGTGTTGGAAACACTTAACACAGTACCTGTTCCACGAAGCAAAGTGTCCCTGTCATACTCTGTGGTCTAGGTGCAGGCCTGGTTTCCCTGCTCTTTCTCCTCTGCAGGGCTGGATGGGCAGGTGTGAGACATCAGAGCTGATTACCACCCTTTATAAGGAGCTGGAACCAGGAGGAGGGCGTCAGTTCGTTTGCGCTCTTGCGTGGTACAGACCTAACCTTGTTATCTCTCGTTATTTCCTGAAAGCCTTTACTAACCTTGTTCCTGTTACCTCTTTGCTCTAGAAACCCGTTCATCTGTTCTCAGCCTGGATACCTCGTTCACGCTACCATAGCCATCCTGGACCAGTCCACAAGAACCAAGCTGAACCTTCAGAACCCTGTTAGCCCTCCTGCCTGTGCTCACCTGCCTGTCCACCCTCCAGCCAGTCACAACACCGAGAAGGAACCAGGACTTGCACCGCCAACCCGGACGTCTGCGCAGCACCTCCCCTCTGGACCAAACCCAAGCTACCGCCTCAGTGAGTTCCCGACCAAGTCTCATCTTCACAATAACCAAGCTCAAGTTGTTCACCACCCTCTCCATCTTTCCGGCAGAACCCGTGAGACCTTCAACCCGCGGAAAGAACCATCCTTTTCCAACCATACAATAAACCTTTTAAAAATCTACTTATTTGTCAGTCATTGCGTTCTTCAGAGTCACATTTACATAAATATGACAGAACAAATTGACCAAGCTGACTCTGGAACGCAATTACTGAATGCCGTCACCCATCAGGGTTTATTACTTGGCCAACATGAGACCCTAATCCAAACAATGATACAGCAGCAGTCTCAGGTCATGCAAACCATGAATACCCTGACCCACGAACTACAGGGCATGAAGGTTTTGTTAAATCCTAATCCACCTACCTCTGCTCCTTCTCCTGCATCAAGTCCTCCGGTGGTCGCAGCTCCTTCATCTGTACCTGGAATTGGGGTGTCTATTCCTGTTCCCGAACCGTTTTCTGGAGACCTGAGTAAGTCCAGGGGTTTTTTGTTACAATGTTCTTTGGTCTTTAGTCGCTCTCCACATTCATTTCCAGACGATGCTCACAAGATCTCCAACATCATTGGTCTCCTGAGGGATCGAGCTCTTAAATGAGCTGATTCTTTTATTGACGAGACAACCATTCATAATTATAGCTACGCCAAATTTCTAACTCTTTTCAAAAGAACGTTTTCCTCCTCGTTAAGTGAGGAGGAAGCAGAAAAGAGGTTGTGGGCACTGAAGCAGGGTAACCGCTGACTTCAGTGTCGATTTCCACACCCTTGCTGCTTCGGCCGGCTTGGACGACCGAGCCTTAAAAACAGTTTTTTTCAATGCTCTGTCCGACAGCTTGAAAGATGAGCTGGCTACCCGCGACAAGCCGGATAGCATTGAGGAGCTAATCGAGCTCGCTATCCGGGTAGACGAGCGGCTCCGGGAGAGAGCTCGTGAGAGGTGGAGCCAAGCCCGACCATTGGCTCAACGCTCCAGCACACCGGCTACGTACGCGTCACACCAAACCCCGATTAGCTCTTCCTGAAACTCCTCCAATCGAGGAACCCATGCAAATTGGGCGTGCTCACCTTACCACTGAGCAAAGGGACCAACGTGTCCGGAACAGATTATGTATGTATTGTGGTGCCGCGGGACATTTTCGTTTAAATTGCCCGGTTCGGCCAAAAGAATTGCCCCGCCAGTAGTTCAGGGGATACTGGCTGGCGCGAAATCTATAAACCCCGGTCCTAGATTCTTGTTACAGGCAGTTTTTAGCCTACCTGATGCCCAACACCCTGTCACCACCCTTGTAGACTCCGGTTCCGAACAGAACCTCTTAGACCCAGCTTTAGTTGAGAAGTTACGGATTCCGGTCCGTAATTTACCCACACCAGTCTCTGTTACCGCCTTAGATGGCAGCCCCTTAGCCACCATAACCCAGCACTAAATCCTGCACAGTTAACTTTTATGCCTTTCTTTTGACACCTTTGTTTCAACTCAGCAGCAGATAACCCATTAATCTCTCTGCTGCAGGCACCCCAGCACTTATCGGTGCCTTCCACAACATAAAACATGACAGACCCTGTTCATTTCTCCTGGTCCGTTCGCGGCCCGCGAACCTAAGTTTGTTGACATTGTGGTCTGCATTCCTCTCGCTCACCCCATTTTCCCAGATTCCGCAGCTCCATAATTCAAGTTTTAATAATTTTCATCGGGGCATCTGGAGCTTCCAGCATCACAGTAAGCATAGCTGATCGATAATGCTGTAGAGCAGTTCCATTCTTTTCTTTTTTTAAATGTTTTAAACAAATGTTTAATTCTCTGCCAAAAATCCAGCAACTTTTCCTAACTTCTAACCTGTCTCCTGCGTTTAATATACTGTTTTACTAAACATTTTAACAAAATCTCACCGTAATAATCGTTTTTTTTTTTTTTTCAATATAACTGCCTTGACCAGCTGTTGTTTGCACGCAGAACGCTCTCCTGCGCGCGGGGGGGGGGGGGGGGGGGACATAAAAACTTCAATCTGTCTTCCCACTGATATCCATGCTGCACAATCCTAATGATTTTCACGAATATCCTGATTAAATGCTCCCTCCATTCTGAACACTTTTACTTGTTTCTCGAGGGTTAATTCAAACTCCAGTAACTTTCCACCATAAGTCTCTTACGCTCCGGAGCAATTCTCAGCTCCCTGATACGCATTTCTACACACACGGATTTACACACAAAGTCCCATTTACACACACACTCCGCGGATTCAAGCACACTCCTTTACTCATTCACAGACAATGAACCCATTTTAACCGACAAGATATGACGAAGACAACATATCAGACAAACAGCTTGCGCGCAGAGCCTTCTGCGACACTTTTTTCCTACGGAACCTGTAAATATCTCCTTGACTATCCCACGGCTCCGGTCTATCTCCACTACCACGCACACACAGCGCTATCTTTTTACAATGAGGCTGTTCCACCTCGGAACTACCTCCTCTTTTCCTGCAACACTTTTGCGCAAACACAGTGCTATCTCTGCACAATGAAAGGGTTCCCATCTCGGTACTACCTTCTCTTTTTCTGCAACACTATCGCGCACACACAGCGCTATCTCCTTAAAAATAAGCTGTTCCCACCTCGGGACTATCTTCACTTCCTCAGTTCTCTCAACTGAGTTTTTGTTCTCAAAGATATTTGTGTATTGCAGTCTCTCCTCAATCCTGCCGACAACGCCAAAATGTTTTATGAAATGTTTATTCAGATTCGGAAGAGATCGGCAACACACAAATAAAAACACAAACACTGTTTCTATTAGGATAATAGTGCCCATGTTTATTATTCCCCACAAGAATACAGCAACACAAAACAACAAGCACTTCGCACACGCAAAGTAGCAAGCATCAAAGCCGACAAGCTTTCAAACAGGCGTGATGTTCCATCTCTTACCATGGTATAGGACTGGGAAGTCGGTCAGTCCGGTAAGAGCACAATCCATGCGGCCGGGCGTCCAAAACTCACGGCAGACTTCAACGAATGAGGGCGGTTCCCTCCTTTTTATACCCATAAACAAAGTATCAGATGGGAGCGAGAGTGGCCAGTTCTCCCTCAACAAAACCGTTCCCAGCATCTCAGCAGTGTGTGAAGCAAAATAATATTGCGAATACAGCAAATATAAGCAAAATAAGGAATACAGATTCAGTCTTTCCCACAACACATTGTCATAAGTTCCCACCACAAGTTAAAACAAATTATAACACAATAACACATGTGGTTCTTAGTTTCATGTGACCTCAGGTGCGAACACCACAACAGCAATAATCAATGTGTGAACTGGCCAGTCCTCCCTCTTATTTAACTGACCAGTCTTCCCATTTATATATCAAAAGTTAAAACAAGTTATAAAACTGAGCAGGTTTTCCCATAATACATTGTTAAAGAGCAAAAATAATTCTTTAATATATCAACAGCTTCAGTACTGGACTCTAATACACAACAATGCGACAGGCAGATTTCTGGACGCTAGAGAGCTCTGTTCATCCCTCACACAGACATTAAGCAGGATAAACTGGATTTAGTTATTTTATTTATTTTCTTTTATTTATTTTTGATTTTGATTTTGAAAGGATGCCTACCTTCACCACAATGGACTTTGACAAGCTTTTACAAAAGATAGCTGTTATGGAACTGAAAATCTGTCGACTCGAAGTGAATTATGATGTAAATGCCGCGCATGGAAATGAAACAACCCTGCCTGTGATTCCGAACCGTGACCACCAGCCCAGAAACTCAGCGAACAAAGAGTTCCCTGAGGAAAAAGAGAATCCCTGGACCACTCTGGGTGCAAGACCAAAGGATCAACGAACCCCACACCTAGACAAAGAAAACTGGCCGAGACTACAGAGAAGTGTCCCAAGATAAGTGAAACAACAACGGGCTGTTCTCACAACAAATGATAGGAGTAAACCTGCTGGAAATGTTGGAATTCTGTTACTAAACAGATTCACTCCACTCCAAAATGTGACCCAGGAGGATCATGACAACAATCAGAGGTATGTCAAAAATCTTTGCTCTAAGCTACCAGAGAAAAGACATGCCACAGGGCCAAGGACCCTGATATTATGCAATGGATCTGTAAGTGGGATTAAACATTTCTGTAACAAGAAAAACACAGAGGTGTTGATTTATAACGATTCGAACTGTGGCCTGGTGTCTGATGTATCAGACATCCTTCCAAGGATCTTGAAAGAACGGCCGACCTTGGAAAAACTCATAATACAAGCTGAAGCCCTGGGCGACATCACCCGGATAAGAAAATCAGAAGTATTGAAAGAGGATTACATTCGTCTGTTGAACTTTGTTGATGGCCTTAATGTCAAGGTGTTTCTCAGCGGCCCTCACGCGCCCGTTAATTGTGGACATGAGATTTTTTCCAGAGTTCTGATGCTAAACAAATGGCTGGAAAAAACATGCAAACAAACAACTGCAACCTTCATAGACAACTTTAACATCTTTTGGGAGAGGAGACGGCTGATTTCAAACATCTTCTATTCTGTGAACCATGCAGCATCAGCTTTGTCCCAAAACAAAGCTCAACCAGTGCCAAAACAAATGATAAGCCCGAACAAGCCAAGATAAAGATGGCCAGAAAGATGACACAGAAAGAGGCTATGCCAGAATAACAGGAGGATTCATCCCAGATCTCAGCAGGACAAAGAGAGGACCAAAAACCTCCATCGTCACGATCACCGGTCCAGACTGCACCCACCTCCCCTTCCTCTCCACAGAGCCCAGAAGTTCCTTTTCTGGAATTTTCTCCCAACATGAACAAAGTATTTAAGATTGGCCTACAGTTCCTCTCCACATAGCTATTCTGCTGTGACTAAACCAGCATTTTCCAAAGGAATCAGAGCCTCAGATCCTCCTCCTCTATGTATCACAAAACATTCTGGTGCTCAGGACCTCCAGATAACTTCGCTGTGATTCAGATCGGGCCCTGGCAGCACGTTTATCAGACATGACAGTTTCCAGCATCAGCTTGGGCCTTTTGCCGAAGATTATGGAATATCTGTGATGATACATGGCAGAAATAAGAAAAACAAAAGGATAAACAGGAACAAATACTTAAAAGTCATATACTGTCAGATGCAACCTGTCACAGAGACATCACCAACCACTAAGTCATATAAACTGGGTTTATTAAACATTAGATCTCTGTCAGGAAAATCCCTTTTAATTAATGACTTAATTATTGACAATAATCTTGATGTAATGTTTTTAACAGAAACATGGTTACATGAACTTAATGAAGCACATATTCTGTTGGAGTCAACTCCTCCCAACTACAATTTTCTTTGTGAGAGCAGACAGCAAAGAAAAGGTGGAGGAGTAGCAACATTGTTCAATGATTCACTAAAGTGTAAAAAGGTGTTTTTGGGGAAAATTTGACTCTTTTGAACATTTGGCTCTCCCGGTAAAGAGCCCGGTACGAACTATGTTTCTGAATGTTTACAGGCCTCCTAAGTCCACATCAAACTTTTTTAAGGATTTTAGTGACCTCCTGTCTGTGATATGCGTTGATTATGACTGTTTAATTATTGTGGGAGACTTCAACTTTCACGTTGACAACCCTAAAGACAGAAGTGCAAAAGAACTGTGTGACACACTTAGAAACTTTGGTTTAACTCAACATGTCAAACAGCCAACACACAAAAAGGGACATATTTTAGACTTGATCATCACTAAAGGTCTAAAGATTTCTAAAGTCAATGTAACTGATGTTGCCCTATCTGATCATTTTTCTGTTACCTTTGAAAGCATAATTTCCAGTGATTCATTTAGCCAAAGGGACATCGTAAGAAAACGCACCTTTAAGGACAATGCCACAGAAACTTTTATTCAAGCTTACTCTGCTACTTCAACCTTGGGCTGCAACTCAGTAGATGAGCTAGTAGATAACTTTCAGTCTAAAGTCTCAGACATCATTGACTGCATTGCTCCAGTTAAAGTGAAAGTTCTTTCTGGGAAGAAAAAATCTCCCTGGAGAAGTGCTTTAGCAGTTAGAAGTGAAAAAAGGGAATGTGGAAAAGCTGAACGCAGGTGGAGAAAGAACAGACTGCAGGTTCACTATGATATCTATAAAGAGAGACTTTACAGATATAACTTACAATTGAAAAATGCAAGAGAATCTTTCTTCTCTGAGATCATCAAGAAAAACATTAATAATGCTTGTGTCTTATTTGCCACAGTCGACAGGTTAACAAATTCTCCTGTGTCCGTGACTTCCGAACTCCACTCCACCAGGGCCTTCAATGAATTTGCCAACTTCTTTACTGAGAAAATCCTAAAAATTAGAGGATAAGTTTGTACATCCATATCAACACCAGAACCAAAGCTGTATTCAGCTGGAACTTATCCTGACAAAATGTCCCAATTCAGCCAAATAAACTACAAAAGCTTAGAGCAGATCATTCAGCAGCTAAGTTCCTCCTCCTGCTGCCTTGATGTTCTCCCCACAGCTTTCTTTAAGAAAGTTTTGCCTGTCATGGCGTCTGATTTGACTTAGATAATAAACACGTCCCTTCTGTCAGGTGTTTTCCCCCAGTCCCTAAAAACAGCAATTATCAAACCACTGCTGAAAAAGAACAATTTAGACAAACTTCTACTCCAGAACTACAGGCCCATCTCAAACCTCCTTTATCAGTAAGATTATTGAAAAAGCTGTGTTTCAACAATTAAACACCTTCTTAACAACGACCAGCCGCTTTGACGTTTTCCAGTCTGGCTTCCGTGCACACCACAGTACAGAGACCACCCTTATCAAGGTGTTTAATGACATCCATATAAATACAGACTGTGGAAGAACCACCGTGCTGGTTTTGTTGGACCTCAGTGCAACATTCGATACTGTCGATCACTCCATTCTGTTAGAAAGCCTAGAGAACTGGGTCGGCCTCTCTGGTACAGCTCCAACTGGTTTAAATCCTACTTAAAGGACAGGGAATCTTTTGTATCAGTAGGTAACTTTACATCAAAGATGACAAAAATCACATGTGGGGTTCCCCAAGGGTCCATTCTGGGTCCCCTCCTCTTCAATATCTACATGCTCCCTCTTGCTCAGATAATAAAAAAACAGCAACATCAGCTACCATAACTATGCAGATGACACACAACTTTACATCACCATGTCACCAGGTGACTATGAACCAGTTCAGGCACTGAGTAAATGCCTAGAAGAAATCAATGCATGGATGTGCCAAAAGTTTCTTCAATTGAATAAAAACAAAACAGAAGTAATAATATTTGGACCAATAGAGGAGAGATCAAAAGTTAGCACACAGCTAGCAGTTGCTTCAGCTAGGAACCACTGATCAGGTCCGAAATCTGGGAGTAGTGATGGACTCAGACCTGAACCTCCAAAACCATCTAAAGACAATTACAAGGTTGGCCTTCTATCACCTGAAGAACATTTCCAGGATTAAAGGACTAATGTCTCAGAAGGATCTGGAAAAACTAATCCTTGTTATCAGTGTATCAACCCTCCAGACCACTTAGGTCTTCTGGCTCCAGCAGTGTTGTAGTCAAGTCACTATGCCTCGAGTCCGAGTCCAGGTTCGAGTCTCCAGTGTTCAAGTCCGAGTCAAGTCCAAGTCATAAAAAAAAAATCCGAGTCGAGTCCGAGTCAAGTCCACTACTCATCCGAGTCAAGTCCGAGTCGAGTCACTATTGATCCAAGTTCGTTGTAGGAACAAGCCGTGACGTGTGATGTATGACATGAAGCAGTAACATTCCATTGCACTTATAATGGCGTTCCGCTAGCGAGCTATTTTTAGAACGTGACATCATATCACGTACAGGTAGGGCAAATATGCGTTTTCCTCCACTCTTTCGCTGTAGTTACCCTTGGTTTTACTCGGTAAAACGACTGCTTTTTCTAAGTCTAAGACGTCTCCTAACCATGGTTTTTAAACATTGTTGTTATGGAACGTGCAACAGCGACTCGAGGTACGCTGATAGGCCACATATGAAGGATGTTAAAGCCGCAAGCGGCGTCGATCGGCCCTCGCAGCCAAACGCGCTCCGGCCTATTGGCCACTGCTGTTGTAGCCGCCCGCCACCGCAGATGCTGTCACGCATTTTCCTCGCCCGTCCACCGGGCGATTCACACAAACGCGTTCGGCAGCGTTCCCTCATGACTCACAAAAAATCTGGTGCAGATGCAGCGAGGAGATACAGCTGTTGGATAAGGATAATGCATTTGGCCACCGGACCGGACTAAATTGTTCGGCGGGCCGGACAATTTATACCGATTCCTGGACGGTGACTACAAACAGAAAAAAACGGCCGATGACGCCATGAACGCCGAGCAGGAGAAAAACATCGACTTACCTTTCTATCAACTCGGCCCGTTTTCCAGGCTTTCTAAGACCTCGACAATCAAGCCATCGTTTGAGCTGAACGTTGGTATGTTGTTTCACAGTTCTACCAGTAAAATGGGCGCCTGGACATCCTCTTGTGAAAGTTTAACAGCGGAAAAGCCGGTCATATCGTTGTATCTGTTGCATGTGTAATGGCTGGTTGCTACGTGCGCTCTCACACTGTTTGCCCTACCTTAGCGGCAAGGGGCGTTGCTCATGAGATGGTGATGTCACGTGCGCGGTTGCGCCATTTAGATATTAAAATCATACACCAAATAATATTCTAATGACATATTAAAATTATAGCGACGTACGAAGAACGGACCCCAGGACTTCCTGACTTCCTGTTTGCGGTAAGGCGTATTGTGTCACTTCCTGTTGTTGCTGTGTGAACGACGGATTTTTGCTCCAGGCTCTCTCGCTTTTTATCTTTAAACCTCTTTGCTGTAACACCTGTTTCCAAACATAAGCACTTTTAAAACATTTTCTGTGGCTGCTCATCACGTTTGGGAACTCCTCGTGTTTCACACGGTTTGTTCTTTGGCGTGATAACAGGGCGCTAGCCTAGCTTTAGCCTAGCGTTAGCCTAGCGCTAGCCAAGCCTTAGCCTCATAATGGCTTCTCCGTCTCTGACTAAGTCTCCTATCTGCTGCTCTCTGTGTCAGATGTTCAGTTATTCCTCTGCCTCCTTTAGTGATAATCGTACATGTAATAAATGTAGTATTTTTGTAGCTTTGGAGGCGAGGGTGTCAGAACTGGAGACCCGGCTCCGGCTCCGTGCTGTTGAAAAACCAGCTGATAGCCGCTCCTTTGCTAGCGCGGAGCCACAAAGAGTAACTTCACGTAGCGAACCAACAGCCGCACTCGAACAACCGGTTAAGCAGGCCGGCTGGGTGACGGTTCGTAGTAAGCATAGCTCTAGATTTCAGCCCCCAGATCACCACCAACCCATCTGCGTTTCTAATAAATTTTCCCTTCTGAGCGACAGTCTCGCCGAGGAGCCGACCTTAATTATTGGCAGCTCTGTAATAAGAAACGTGGCACTAAAGAAACCAGGAACCATAGTTAAATGCCTACTAGGGGCCAGAACGGGCGACATAGAATCCTACCTAAAACTGCTGGCTAAGGATAAGCGTAAATACCGCAAAATTGTTATTCATGCTGGCGGTAATGACACCCGGTCACGCCGATCAGAGGTCACCAAAGTTGGTGTTGCTTCAGTGTGTGAGTTTGCTAAAACAATATCGAACTCTGTAATTTTCTCTGGTCCCCTGCCTGATCTGACCAGTGATGACAAGTTTAGCCGCATGTCATCATTCAACCGCTGGTTGTCTAGGTGGTGTCCAGAAAACGACGTGGGCTACATTGATAACTGGCAAACTTTCTGGGGAAAACCTGGTCTGATCAGGAGAGACGGCATTCATCCCACTTTGGATGGTGCAGCTCTTCTTTCTAGGAATCTGGCCGGATTTATTAGTTCTCCTAAATGCTGACAACCCAGGGTCCAGACCAGGAAGCAGAGCCGTAGTTTAACACACCTCTCTGCAGCTTCTGTACTGTTACCCACCCATTACCCTATTGAGACGGTGTCTTTCCCACGGCCAAAACTTAACAGATCAAAAACTGATCTAAAGGGAACAAATCATAATTAAAGCCGCAAGCGGCGATGAGCGGCCCTCGCAGCCAAGCACTGCTGGGGTACGCGCACCGCCTGCCGCCAGCCACCGCAGAAGCTGTCAAGCATTTTCCGCGCCCGTACACCGGGCGATTCACACGAACCCGTTCGGCAGCGCTCCCCCACTACTCACAAAAAATCAGGTGCAGATCGGTCGATGCAGTGAGGAGATACAGCCGTTGAATAATGATATTCCATTTGGCCACCGGGCCGGACTAAATCGTTCGGCGGGCCGTACGTTTGACACCCCTGGTTTAAATATTAGTTTACTGGTTGAAATGCAGTTCAAAGTCTTCAGCTGATCCAAAATGCTGCAGCAGGAGTTATGGAGATAGTTCCTGCCAAAAGGTTGTACACAACAAAGGTGTTGCACACAAATAAAACTTGTTTTGCACACAAAAAGATATGTTTCACACAAAAAAATTGTTTTGCAAACTGTCCGCCAACCTTGCACTCAAAATATCATTTATAAGTTTCCCTCCAGTACAAAATGGTCTCTGCTCGCACAAAACAGCCTCTGCTCGCATAAAACAGCCTTCATCGTATGCTGATGACGGAGCTATTTGGAAACGTGGAAGGAATGTTAAATTTATTGTAGGGAAAGTCCAAAAAGCAATTCATAAGATTGAACAATGGTCTTACAAATGGAGTTTTACATTTAAAACAAAAAAATCAAGAAGTACAACTGAAGTTATATAAATCAACATTGTACTGTTCTCTCTATGTGGTTTGCTCTAGCGTGAACACAGATAAACAGCCAGCCAAACTCCTTATTAAAGAGCCAGGAAATGATCGGCTTGCTCCTTTATTATCGTCTTACACATTTAGTCAGCATTTCTGACTGCTTTGAATTCGGTGTAAAACTAGAAAAGAAAGATACAAAAAAATGGCTTAATAAACAGCCATGTAAATATCAATATTAACGTAACAGCTGCATAATATTAACTCAACAGGCATTTTCATAGCCGGCTAGAAAAGCTGCAAATTAGCAAGTAAACACACACACTCTGCTGTCACACAGACCACAACATTTTACCGTTCCTTCATACACAAAATACCCATAAAAGATATTAACATATTAATTTTCAATTCAATTCAATTTTATTTATATAGCGCCAAATCATGAAACATGTAATCTCAAGGCACTTTACAAAGTCAAGTTCAATCATATTATACAGATTGGGTCAGATTATACAGATTGGTCAAAAATGTTCCTATATAAGGAAACCAGTTGATTGCATCAAAGTCCCGACAAGCAGCATTCACTCCTGGAGAAGCGTAGAGCTACAGGGAGAGTCGTCTGCATTGTACATGGCTTTGCTGCAATCCCTCATATTGAGCAAGCATGAAGCGACAGTGGGAAGAAAAACTGCCCCATTAACAGGAAGGAAAACCTCCGGCAGAACCGGGCTCAGTATGAACGGTCATCTGCCTCGACCGACTGGGGGTTACAGAAGATAGAGCAGAGACACAACAAGAAAGACAAAAAAGCACAGAAGCACAAATTGATCCAGTAATCTGTTCTACATTAGATGGTAATAGTGGGTGATCTGTCTTCTCTGGATGATGTCACAGTTAACAGAACGCCACACCAGGTGTACCTACTATGAAGATAAAAGACAGAGAACAGAAAGTTAAAGCAGAAATGACAACACGTAATGCATAATTGAAGAACAGTAGAACTCTATAGAGTGAGAAAATTAGATCCTCATGTCCTCTAGTAGCCTAAGCCTATAGCAGTAAAACTATAAAGGTAGCTCAGAGTAACATGAGCCGCTCTAGTTATAAGCTTTGTCAAAAAGGAAAGTTTTAAGATTAGTCTTAAAAGTAGACAGGGTGTCTGCCTCACGGACCAAAACTGGGAGTTGGTTCCACAGGAGAGGAGCCTGATAGCTAAAGGATCTGCCTCCCATTCTACTTTTAGAGACTCTAGGAACCACCAGCAGACCTGCAGTCTGAGAGCAAAGTGCTCTGTTAGGAACATACGGGGTAATCAGAGCTCTGATATATGATGGAGCTTGACATATATCTTATTGAATCTGTAAACAATGAGCAACACTTACAACCATTGCTTTCTGAGAGAATAACTGCATTGTTGCAGCCCTGTGACGATAGCCGTTTCTCAATTCACGAGAACGCGAGTCCGTACTCTCGGTAAGAACACAGGAAGATCGGACTTGACGAGAACGCGAGTACGCAGCACGTAGGGGAGAGTGAGGTAAAGTGAGACACTGGGTAATGTGAGACAACCCCTGTATCTAGGAAACAGAACACATTTGTGCCCATGTGACCATTTTGTTTCCAAGCTCCTCCCATTTCCCCTTTGCCATAAAGGAGAGAAGCTCATTTTGCTCAGGTAAGCATGTTTTTCCAACAAAATGTGTTTTTTGCATGTAAAAGTAAAATTTCTTGCTGTCAACTTAATCAACTGTTGTGCCAAAGCAAATTGATTCTAGTAGAAAAACTTATATCATACCTGTTGATGAACTACCAACATATAAAACCATGTGATGGTGCTAGCTGAAGGTTAGCCTGAATTGCTAAGAAAGGTCATTTTTTAAAAAATGGTGGAGGTGGGGTAAATTGAGACAAATGCTGTGGGGTAAAGTGATACAGTGTCTTACTTTACCCCCACCATGAGGCACAGGTTAAGTTTGGTTGTAAACATATTTTAATGTAATATTACACTGCATATGTAATGTAATATTACTATTAATTATATATTAATTAATATGTAATGTTACATTTTTATTTTAAATGTCAAGTCAAGCCTTTTAAGATTAATAAAGAAAAAAGAGAAAGGGGAAGTAAAATCGGTATCCTGGGGTGCAGTAGCTGAGGCAAAGAGAATTATTACAGATGAGATGGAGGAGGAGCGTGCCAAACACTTGAAACAACTAGTTTCATTGGCCTTCCTCCAGTTAAGTCCCATCAACTGGCCTTTGAATATGCAGAAAGAAACAATATCCCTGTCCCTGACAATTGGACAAAGACACAATGTGCAGGTAGGCTAGGGTGTGCAAGAGATCACATGATTCTGTAGGTTAATTAAGGCCAACTGATCTTGGCACACAGCTGAATCTTATAATAATGAATTGTCTACTCTAGGTGAAGATTGGTTTTGCAGCTTCCTAGCACGTCGCCATCTCTCTATCCGAACTCCAGAGGCAACATCCCTGGGAAGAGCTACAGCCTTCAATAAAACTACAGTCAGGGAGTTCTTTGACAATCTGGCTGTAGTTATGGACAGGTGACAGAATTAATTATTTAGTCGCAAATGCTTTATGGAGGCACTACCTGTAAGATTTGGCTTTGATTCTGATAAGGTTCTTACTTTGCCTCTCATCTTTAACAGGCATGCCTTCCCTCCACACATGATTTACAATGTGGATGAAACAGGTGTCTTTACAGTACAAAAGCCACAGCAGGTACACTAGAGGGCATATTACCAGTAGTAGAATACTGGTTGCACATGCCATTGATTCTAAACTTTCTATTTGATCAGGTTATGACGGAGACACGAAAAAAGCAAGTTGCTTCTGTCACATCGGCTAAAAGAGGAGAACTGGTGACTGTGGTGTGTGGAGTGAATGCTGCTGGGAATGCCATACCTCCCATGTTTGTCTTCCCCAGAGTCAAGTTTAAGGATTGCGTCATGACAGGAGCACCTCCAGGAGCCAAAGGTACCGCCACCAGAACGGGATGGATGAATGAAGACATCTGGCCTGAGTTCCTTGATCACCTGATACAGCACACTAACTGCACCCCTGATCGTCCCATGCTGCTAATCCTGGATAATCTAAAAGCTCACATCTCACTCAAGGCAATAGAAATGTCCAAGAGCAACGGAATTGTTCTGCTCACCCTCCCACCCCACACATCCCATCGCATGCAGCCTCTCGACGTGACCGTGTATGGCCCGTTCAAGACCCAATACAGCCGTGCTCTTGATGGGTGGATGAGGTCTAACCCCGGCAAAACAGTCTCCATCTACCAGACTGCAGGACTTGTGAATGAGGCTTTCATGTCAGCAGTGACACCACGTAACATCACTTCTGGATTTAGGTCCAC
Source organism: Fundulus diaphanus (assembly GCA_037039145.1). Lineage (NCBI taxonomy): Eukaryota > Metazoa > Chordata > Actinopteri > Cyprinodontiformes > Fundulidae > Fundulus > Fundulus diaphanus. The sequence goes on along the minus strand of CM073126.1, from coordinate 61,686,622 downwards.
TGGGATTTTCCCATATAACCAAGACATTTTCCCTGATGAAGCGTTTGCACCATCCATGGTGTTAGACCGGCCAAACCCTGAGCTGCAGCCTGCCAATGCAGATGATCTGGATGGTCCACCCCCTGCAGATGATCCACCTGCAGACGAACCACCAGCTGCAGATAAATCACCCGCTGATGCTTATCCGTTCACTGCGCATGGCCCACATGGATGTGCCTCGCCAGCTGATTCAGATGTGCCACGTGTTCCCAGCCGAACTGGATATGTGTCTCCTCGTGAAATACTACCACTTCCCAAATGTCCCCCCAGAACACAAACCAAACGAAAGCGTGTGAAGACAGCCATCATAACTGATACTCCTGAGAAGCAGGCAATTGAAGAGGCTTATAAAAAAGACAAAAGAAACTGGCGGGGAAAAAGCAAAATAGCAAAGAAAAGGGAAAACAGAAAAAGAAAGCAACCAAAAGGAAAATCGTAGTTAGCAGCTCTGAGGAGAGTGATGTCCCTGTCCCATTTGATAATGAAGAAGAGAGCTCTGAGGATGAAAGAAGTGATCCAGGAAACAAAGATCTGTCTGTGGGTGACTTTGTCATGATTAACTTTACAACCAAACACAGGAACCTCTGGTATATTGGCATGGTTGAAAAAGTTGAAGATGATGAAATTCTTACACAATTCCTTAGAAAAATTCAGGGAATACCAAAAGTGTGGGAGAGACCCACATTTGCTATTAAAGAAAAAGATGTGGCACATGTTCCCAAAGCAGATGTGGTGAAGAAGCTGCCTCAACCATAGAATATGGAGGGACCACACGTAGAGAACAACTCTTCATCTTTCCCTGCAATCTTCAGGGCTGGAATGTGGAGTAGTTGTAGAGGCCTACTGTATTTGTAGAGAATGACTGATGCTCTGATTGTGGATTTAGTCCTGTTGAGTCCGAGGCTGTTCTAGCTGGCTCTAAAGGTCCTGTGTTCTGACCCCAAGACTGTGTTTCATTTGCTGTTTTTTTAAGTGTCTCTGTGTTCAATTGTACATAGGCTCCTGGCATTTTTATATTAAGACTTTTATATACATATACTAACCCTAACCCCAAAAAAGGGATATTTTGTGGTGTAGCAGTTGAGTTGCAGCAAGGTGATTCATACCTCTCATTTGAATGTTAATAAAACATTTTGAATTACATTATGTTGTATTTGATTTTGTTTAGAATTACTTTCAAGTGTTGTAGGAAAAAATGTGCTTAAGAAAATGAATGGTGTTAAGAACTTTTTCTTACCTGTTCTAGAATTTAATGGGAAAATAGCTGTTAGTAATAAAGAAAAAGCTGAGTTATTAGCGGAAACATTACATTTTATATCTTCAGAAAATTTATCTGAAGATATAACGAGTTATAAAGAGAAGATTTTAGCTGAAAATCCAGGAGTCACTAACAACAGAATGGTTACAAATCAAGATTTAGATACACCTTTTAATTTGTATGAGCTGAAAAAAGCTATTTTTAATGTTAAACAGTCAACACCAGGAAAAGATGGAGTTTGTTATATAATGCTTAAACATTTAAATGATATATCTCTTACTGTTATTTTAAAACTGTTTAATCTGATTTGGGAGACGGGTGTTATTCCTGCACCATGGAAACAGTCTGTTATAATTCCTGTGTTGAAGCCAGGTAAAAATTCAACCGACCCTTCAAACTATAGGCCTATAGCGCTTACATCTCAATTAGGGACAACAATGGAGAGAATTGTAACAAATAGACTATCATATTTTCTTGAAAGTAAAAATTTTATCTGTCCTTTTCAAAGTGGTTTTCGTAAAAGAGAAATACGATGGATGCGTATGTTGTGGGACATAATAATGATCATCCAACTAAGACGGTGCTACAGGACTGTTGGGAGCATCATAAATCTAATTCTAGCTTTGGGTGGATTGGGGACATCAAAGCTCACAATTTGGGGTTGACTCAGTTCAAGTACAGTCTTACAGTTCCACAGTCACCAATTCCACCATGGCTATTTATCACACCAGAAGTTGATCTACAGTTGGGGAAACTTCTTAAAAAGGGAAAGACTCCAGAATGGGTTATAGTTAATAATTTTGCAATATTTAAAAATAGTATAATTATATATACAGATGGATCTAAAGATCCTAATAGTGGCAGAACAGGAGAAGCTGTGAATATCCTACGCCATAAAGTCATGATTAAAAAGAGAACAACAGACCATCTAGCAGTTTTTACAGTTGAATTAATTGCCATTATGTTAGCTGTAGAATGTTTGGTTGATGATAATATTAGGGAAGGAAGTAAATATATAATTGCATCAGATAGTCAAGCTGCATTATTAAGTATAAAATCTGGCAAATCTTGTAGATTAGATTTATTATAAGGAATATATCAAGTATTAGTTCAACTTTATAATAAGAAATCTTTTGTTTGTTTTGTCTGGATTCCCTCTCATGTAGGTATAGAAGGAAATGAAGAAGTAGATATATTAGCTAAACAGGTCCTGAAATTTGATGTTATTAACTTAAATATTACTTTAAGCAAAGTTGAGGGTAAATCTATTATTCAAAATAGAATCAGTAAGGTTCTGCAGGAGCAATGGGATAGTTATGACAATGGTAGAGATTTATATAAAATTCAAAAGAATGTGGGGGGTAATAGTTTTATGAATGGAAGGAGGAGGGAAGAGGTAGTCATGTCTCGATTAAGAATTGGTCACACTGGACTTCATAGTTCTCTTTTCAGAATAGGAAAACATGAAACAGGCACTTGTAATTTCTGTAATCATATGGAAATAGTGGAACATGTATTAATTGAATGTAATAAGTATTCAGAGGAACGTCAGCACTTAAAGTCTGTACTAAATAGAAAGGAAATAGGATTTTCGATGATAAATCTTTTAGGAAATAAATCAAATTTTGTTAGAATTCAATTAATTAGATTTTTTAAAAACACTGGGTTATTTAATCGTATTTAGAGTGTGTATGTGTGTGTATGCATGTTAATTTGTGCATTTTAGCATACCATTGAGGCATGTATTATTAATTTCCCTCTGGGATCATTGAAGACCACACTCCAGTCTGGTAGGTGGTAAATGCACCTTGAGTTGGTTGCCAGCCGCCAATAAATAACAAAAGAAGAAGAAGAAGAACTCTATATTAATTAATGATGTTTTCAAGGAAATAGGGAATGGGATGGGGTTTTCTATTTTTGCGGATGATGGGGCAATTTGGAAGAGGGGAAAAAATTTGAAATTTATTGTTAAAAAGCTACAGGATGCAATAACAGAAATAGAACAGTGGTCATATAAATGGGGTTTCAAATTCTCAGTAGATAAGACAAAGACAATGTTTTTTACAAAGAAAAGAATTAGTACAGAGATAAAACTAAAAATGTATAATCAAGAATTAGAAAGAGTAAAGCACTTTAAGTTTTTGGGGTTATGGTTTGATGAGGGGATAACATGGAGTGTACATATACAGAAAATACAGGACAAATGTAGGAAGGTGTTAAATGTTATGAGATGTTTGGTGGGAAGTGATTGGGGGGCTGATAGAAAAGCATTAAAGGCCATTTACTGTGGATTAATTAGGTCAGTACTGGATTATGGTTGTGTGGTGTATGGATCTGCATCGAGTTCATCTTTAAAAAAGTTAGACAACATCCAGTTTCAGGCTTTGAGATTATGTACAGGGGCATTTAAAACAACTCCAACAGCAGCACTCCAGGTGGAAATGGGAGAAATGCCATTAGAGCTGAGAAGAACTCAGTTGTCTCTGAATTATTGGGCTAATTTAAAAGGTCATAGTGATAATCACCCGGCACAAAGCACTTTAAAGTCTTGTTGGGAAATGGAGAAAAGGGAGAGAAATAGCTTTGGATGGACAGTTAAACAAAAAGCAACAGAGTTAGAATTAGTTGATTTAATTTTCAGTCCGATAGTACCATTGTCAGCAGTTCCACCTTGGATAGTACCTGAAACAAAAATAGATTTTAAATTATTAAAAAAGAAAAACAAGGATAGGGAGTTTATTTTGAATTCAGATACAATACAGAAATATATTAACAGTTATTATAGTTTCATTCAGATATACACAGATGCATCAAAAAGTTTAGTTAATAAGATAGGTGTATCAGTTATTGTTCCAGAGTTTAAAATTACAATAGGAAAGAGGATCAGTGATAACATATCAGTATATACAGGAGAAATGGTAGCAATTCTGTTGGCAGTACAATGGGTAGAGGAAATAAGACCTCTCAGAGTAATAATTTGTTCAGATTCATCTTCATCATTAATCAGTTTACAGAGAAGTCATTCAGATAGTAGACCAGATATTTTAATAGAAATCCAGCAAACATTGTTCAGAGTTCAAATGATGGGAATTACAGTTATATTTTTGTGGGTACCAGCACATATGGGAATAAAAGGAAATGAAATGGCAGATAAGGTTGCAAAGGAGGCTACAATTAAAGAAAACATAGATATCTCAATTAAAGTTAGTAAGATGGAAGTAAAGAGCATTATTAAACAGAAGATGAAGGAAAGGTGGCAAAAGCAATGGGAGGAAGAGAGGAAAGGACGGTGGCTGTACATGATTCAGAGGAGAGTGGGAGAAATGGGTTGTGCAGGGAGGAGCAGAAGGGAAGAAACAATCATATCAAGACTTAGATTTGGGCACACAGGATTAAATGGAACATTATTCAAAATAGGGAAGCATAACACTGGAAGATGTGAGTATTGTGGGGAACAAGAAACAGTTGAGCATATTATGATATACTGTAAGAAATATGAAGAAGAAAGAAGGGAAATGGTTAAAAATTTAAAAAGGAAAAGAATAAAATTTGATTTAATAGAAATGCTTAGAAGTAATTCAAGAGATGAGTGTTATGGGATTATGTTTCATTATCTTAGATTAAGTAATTTAATTGATAGGATTTAATTTTTTATTTTTTTTATTTATTTATTTTTTTGGGGTGTTTGTTTTGTTTTGGTAGTTTGGTTTAATTTATGTCATTCTGATCCACACTCCAAACCAGTTGGTGGCGGTAATGCACCGTTTCGTTGCGTGCCAACCGCCAGAAAAAAACATAAAGAAGAAGAAGAAGGAAGAAGAAGAAGAGCAGAGGTCCGACGTTGTGACGGGTAAGGACTTTTTCTATCACAAAGGGAGCCTAGTTTAGCTGCTATACCTGCTTTGTTTTGGAAGAAGTTCCATAAGATTCTTACAAAGACGCGCAGCAGTAACGCGGGGCTGACAAGCGCGAGCTGTGTCAGCCCCGTTTTGCTTTGCTGCTGGGAGGGGCTGCACAGCTGGCGCTGCTGCGGGAATGAGCGGCTTACGTGATGAAACAAGTTGGTTGCGTTACCAGACTTTGTTTTTACCGGCTCCTTGCAAGTTTTACAAATCACTGGTTTATTTCTGTCAGACTGGCGAACTAGTAAAACCTCGTTTTGAGACCGCTGTAGGTACCAGATCGACTCGGGTCCCTACGCCTTCTGATGACGTCACTATACATGATCGGTTTCATAGATATCCATAATAAAGGCTAGATGTCTTACGGCGGAGTCTCAAACGTCATCACCGGCGGCCATCTTGCCTCAGGCAAGCTTTCTGGCGTGCTCTGTGGTACCTAATGTAAGGTGAGTGATCAGCACGAACACAAATACTCTTATCTCATTGAATTCTTAACGGATTTACAAACAGTTTGGTTTCTTACAAACGTTATGAACGTGGCTATAATTCTTGATGCTTGAACATGTCGAAATTGCAGATTTTCTTGTCGAAAAATGACTTAATCATGCAGCATAGTTGTGCATCACGGCTACTTGCGCAAGTTATCAAGGCTGAGACCACTGGTCAATTATATAGGTTTTACTGACACCAATAACGATTGTATGACAATTAATCTTTGGTGTAAATTTGAGGGAAATCAATCTCACAATGGTCCAAAAAGATAAATGTTCCCTTAATTTCCCCATGGTTATTATAAATTATTTTAATATACCAACTCTTATTTCAGGATTTGTTGTGCGACGGGCTCTGAAAAAGCTGTCCTGTGATGTCTGCCGTGCCAGCTTGGTAACAGATGCTGCATCTGCCATCAAGGACCAGAGCTACCACCTGCTGAAGTTAAAAAACAATGGAGGTCTGGTGATTCCATCAGAAGGCACAGTGATGGTAGTCAGGGCAGCAGAGTGGGTCAATCGTCAGACCTCATGTACCAGACGATCACAGCCGATCAAAGTGCTAGAAGTTGTGTACATTGTAAGGAAGAGGATAGGGTCAGAGGATGTGTTTGTGTTCAAAGAGCACATCGGAGACACACAGTATGGCATAGACAGCCACCACCATACGCTGTTAACGTTGGTTGTGTCCTTGTTTTTTAAGTTAAGGCTGCACCACATTGCCAAAATAACTAACCTTATCTTACAGAGCAACAACATGCAACAGAAGCTCAATAAAACCGTCCTTTTCAAAGGGCATTAGCCAAGCTATGTTTTTTGGGTCATTTTTTAAATCTCTGTCTTCCATGTGTATACCATCACAGTAGTGTAGATGGGGATTTCAACATGCTACATCTATATATACTTGTGAAGGGGACTATTGTACCAATTTTAATAGCAAATAAATGTCACTTTTATAATGGTTTAAAATAGGAACTTTTGTGTAATTACTTCTGATATATAATCCGAATAGTCTACATGAAACTTCAAAGTGTTACCTTTAATTTGAAACCTGGATTATGCTTCTACACCAAGAGGTTGCCACATAATAAGCTTTTTTTGTCAGTATTTCATATTTTATTATAACAGTAATATTCATATTATAAAAGTGTGTATGTAAATATAAATAAATTAGGACTGTGAAATAATTAATCACACCCAAATAAAAGTGTCTATATATATATATATATATATATCATGTTGTAATTCTGTACACTGAGTTTTAATAGCATATATTGATTTAACATAAATACCTTGTGCGTGTGTATATTTATTGCACCTGTTTGTTCTATTCAATGTTCTTTTCATATGAAATTCCATGGTTATAATTATTCATAAGTGTGCAGTGTCATAACTACATGTCTGACTTTTGTTTAACAAACCAAACAGTTTGAGAATCGTTAGACAATTGAGGAAGTTATGGTTATTTAAGTACATGCGCCGTTGAAACGCAATGTTACGAATGAGCGAGCTGCCTGTGGCAAGATGGCCGCCACGTGCGGACGTCGACCCCCATTGGCCAGCAGCGCGGACGAGACATCTAGCCTTTATTATGGATATCTATGCTTGCGCCTCCCGTTGACGTCACCTTATGGCAAAGCCACTCAAACAAACTACATTGAGCCCGCGGTCTGCATTTGTAACGAATCAATCTTATTTAGTTAATTTAGCCGTTTCTTTTTTCTCAAAAGCTTCAGGCTTAAAGATGAACATAGAAAAAAATGTGAAATCTTAGCAATTCAAAATAATCAACTCACTTTAATTGATAAAAATTAGGTAAAATATTTAGGTATAATGATTAACAATTACCACACTGAAAAAAATAGAACAAATTATCATGCCATTTTACAAAAAAAATAAACAAATATTTGACAGTTGGCTCAATTTTTGGAAGAATATTGTTAACAAAAACGGGAGGGATAGCCAGATTAATTTATCCAGCATATATCTTAAATATACCAAATACTACAATAAAAAATAATCAAATTCATCACAATCTCATCTGGAATAATAAAAAGCATGTGATCAGATAGAACGACATAGTAATATCAGTAGAAAAAGGAGGAATAAACGTTATTGATTTTAAAGTGATTAATGCCGTGATTATATTAAAATGGCTGTGGACTTTTAATAAAAATTAAGAGTTTATGGTTTATCTTCCCTTCACAACTTTAAAAAAAATTGGAGGAAGGAAATTTCTCTTAAGATGTAACTTTGATCTGGCAAAATTACCGATTAAATTGTCAGACTACCACAGAAGCATTCGAAAAAATATGTTAAAAGTTTTCATGCCTCGATTAAGTTACTGGAAAATAACCGTAAATTAACAAAATAAATTTGATTTGTAACAAATGGAGACTGCGGGCATAATGCAGTTTGTTTTGGATGGATTTGCCATATGATGACGTCATCTGGAAGCGCCCGAGCCAATCTGACCACCCGAGTCGATCTGGTACCTACACCGTTTCCTCCGCCTCTACTTGCTGCGACATTCACATGCTCTGTGTTGTGGTTTGAGAGGGCGGCGCTTTGTGACGGCGTGCCTGGGTCCGCGATTACGATTGGTTAAGAGGAAGTAGTGACTGCAGCATCAACTAATATGATATGCTGAAAGGAAGGAAGGAAAACTTTCTATCGAAGTTTTATCTACCCTATTTTTTCCCTATCGCGCCGCACGTCTATCGTTCGATATATATTGCAATTGAATTATCGTCCAGCCCTAGCTCTAACCACTAGGCCACCACTCCCCTTGTGTTTTCATCTTAGTGGTGATTTGTTTTTTTCTTTAAGAGGAGTATTATCCTTTACATAACCATAACACATATCTGTTTTGCAGCATCCACTGATGAGGTGAAGGCCATCAAAGTTCTGGGTTGGATGGAAGGCTCCTACATGAACTATCACCATGGAAAATAGCCCTGGTGGTCAAACAGATCATCAACCTGCTTTGAGACACACCGACTTCCTTCACAAGACTAACAAGACTTGAACAATTCATGATTTGATGGAATCTTTAAACACACGACAGAGGATTTGGGCTTGTTTAAAAATAACTTAACATGTAACCGTTTTAGCTCCCAGTATTGACTGCTTTGATCAGTAACTGTTGCAGCATGTCCTTCATAGCTCTTAGCGGAGCCGTTTAGGCTGAAAAAAAAGGTTAGAAAAAAAAAAGGCCAGGTTTGACATTGTTCTAAATTTTCTGACAGTCTTAAATTCAGAAATTGTTTTTCATAGTTCTGTTTTCGGCTTCATCCATTTCATGAGCCAGTTTTTTTTAATACAGCCCGTTTTATTGGTAATGCATGGATTGTTTACTGGGAAAAACCTGGAGAATTAATGGAGTTCTTTCAGTCTTAATTTCAACAATAAAACAATCCTTGTGGAAAGGTGTATTCACTTTGATTAATATTGGTAAGAATTGGAAATAAAGACTTTATCAAAGGGTATGTTTATTATGCAATGTGGAAAATAAAGGACTGTTTAATTTACCCACAATGTTTGCAACCTCAGGTTTATTAACAGCCCCATGTGCCCTTTTTTTCAATAACCTCAGCATTTTTAAAAGGTTGATACAGTACCATACACCTTACCATCATAATGCCAGCAGTTCTACATTTTTATTTAGTGAATACACTAACTTATTTACATTTCCCTGGCTTGATTTTACTACCTAAAACCTTTTGCAGCAATGGTAACCACAATAAGATTAAACTTCTAAAGTGTTGGTCATACTGGACAATAGCAACATATATATATCTGAGCCATGTGATTCAAAATGTCCCAGTGCATCCATGGCTGCCCTCAGTGCTACCAGTTGTTTGGGTATCAACACATTGCCAGTTTCAGGAAAAATGACCCCACAGTGTGGGTCATCATTCAGTCCACTGTCGTCCCAGTCAAAATGAGGCAGGCAAGACCCTGCACAAAAGATGGAGACATATAGAGAATAAAAAAGAGGTCATGATTTTGTTGCTACAACTTACTGAATATAATTTAATTCATGGAGCTAAGGATTGGGAAAAAAATGACTCCAAAATCCATTAGTTATTTGGAAGGATCATTATAAACAGATTTCAAGGAAACCAGTTTCAGTGCCACCTCTCTGATGTACTCAATGTTTTGTTGTATTGGAGTGATCAGATAAATGATCAGATAATTTCATTTCTGGTTTGAAATATAGGCATTAATGTGCGAAACTGTATGATTGCAAGCACAAAACATAATCCTTCTTAATTGTGTGATTTCTGGTTCTACGACAGCATGCTGGATGCTTCTCATCTCCCATAACTAACTGAGTGTTAGATTCCCATTCAGTTCTGAGTGAATGGTCATCCCAGCCACTGCTGATGGTGTGAAAACTTACATATAGTCTTGGGACAAATAAACAGTGACAACATGTTTGACAGGTCAAGCAAACTGTTGTCCTCTCGTGAGTGAGGACAAATTAAAAACTTCATATTTTTAAAGGCCAGCTAAAGATATTTTAAAGCTGCTTCCACTTTTGGGTGAATGTGTATGAATGGTTTGGTAAAATATGTACCGTGAATTACAATATTTCAGACATATATCGATCAACACATGGAGATGACGCCCAAACACTTGGATTTGCTGCCATCTAGCGTTCAAAATTATAACTGTTTTTATCCTTCAAAACACAATTGACATAAAAATAATTGTCAAAATAATATGGTTGGACGTAGCAAAAATGTTTTTGATAACTTTGATCCTCTATGTGTGAGGAATTTTTTGGAGCAACTTTGAATGCCATAATTGTAACGGTTTAGGAGTAGTTTATCCAAATGCAACACCCAAAAATATGATAAAATGACATCTTTGATGAGAAATGAATGGTTTCCTGTAGGAGGTAGCCCATTGCTTCAAGAGGCTTTTTTGTAGGGCCTGTGAAGTTACATGCACTTAAGGAGTTTCATAATTCTCAGACAAAGCACGACTTGGGGCTTACTGATTTAATGCTTTTTTAATGGTTTTCCACAAACCTGATTTTTGCAATGCGACAGCTCAGGCAACTATGCATATTTCATAAAACCTTTGATAACTTTTAACCTTCAAGGTCTCATCTCCACGCTGAAAAGATTTGAAAGTGATAGCTTAAAATGCCTAGAAAAGATTTGAAAGTGATAGCTTAAAATGCCTAGGACTAGTTTGTTAAAGTTCGAGGCAAAAACCGTCAATATTTTACCCTTTGACCCAAAATGGCAGGCTTCCTGTGGGTTTTAGAGCATACCCACAATAGACTTTTTTTCATAACTTTAAAAAAGCTACCTAGGTAAAAAATTTCAGCTTTCTACGTGTTACGGTTTGGCCCAACTCACTCTAGTTGGCGCTGTTGAGTGGGTTTGCCACGCCCGCTTTCAATTACACTAAAATCATGCGATTTCTCACGGGGGACAATTTTGGGTAAAGTTTGGTGAGTTTTCATGCATGTTTAGGCCTCCATAAAGCCGTTTCAAAAGTCCCAAGAATAAATAATAATAATAATAATAATAATAATAAAATCTGCAGTTACAATAGGCCTTCGCAGCGCTTAGCTGCTCGGGCCTAAAAATCCAATAAAAATCCATACGGATCACTTTGAACCAAAAAATAAAAGAATTAAATGTGGTCTATTAAATATAAGGTCTCTCCCTCCAAAGACTTTGTTAGTTAATGAATTGATTTCTGATAATCAGATTGCTTTGTTTTGTCTCACAGAAACCTGGCTACAAGAGGACTACGTTAGTATAAATGAGTCAACTCCCTCCAGTTATTCAAATTTCCACATTCCTAGATCTGTGGGAAGAGGAGGAGGAGTGGCAACCATCTTTCAGTCTGATTTATTAATTAGTCCCAGGCCAATTAATAATTACAGTTCTTTTGAACATTTAACCCTCAGTTTCCCTCATCCAAACTGCAAAGCAATAAAACCTCTTCTGTTTATTGTTTTGTATCGTCCACCAGGCCCTTACACTCAGTTTTTGGATCAACTGTCAGACTTCTTATCTGATTTGGTGTTAAATACTGACAAGGTTATTATAGTGGGTGATTTTAACATCCATGTTGACACTGAATGTGATAACCTTAGTGTAGCCTTTAAAACTATCCTAGATTCAATTGGTTTTGCTCAAAATGTGCATAAGCCAACGCACTCTCGGCTCCATACTTTGGACCTTGTGCTGACATATGGCATTGATTGTGAAGAATTAACAGTATTCTCTCACAACCCTGTCCTATCTGATCATTTTTTAATAACATTTGAGTTTAATCTAACCGATTTCTCCACCCCCAAAAGAGGGTTCCATTATAGTAGATCTTTATCGGATAATGCTGTATCAAAACTTAAAGAGTCTGTCCCCCTCTTAATATCCTCAGTATTGCAGAAATGCCCTGTAGATGGCAGCAATGCTGTTTCTTCCCATTCACAAATAGATACATTTGCTAACAGTGTGACTTCCTCATTGCGTTCTGCATTAGACAATGTAGCTCCCTTGAAAAAGAAGGTGATAATTCACAGGAAGCTGGCTCCCTGGTTTAATTCAGAGCTGCGTTCCTTGAAGCACAATGTTAGGAAATTGGAGAGAAAATGGCGCTCTACCCACCAAGAGGAATCCTACTTAATCTAGAGGGACAGTCTATTGTTGTATAACAAGACCCTTCGCAGAGTTAGAGCAGCATATTTTTCATCATTAATTGAAGAGAATAAAAATAATCCTAGATTTCTCTTTAGTACAGTTGCCAAACTTACTCAGAGCTGCAGCTCTGTTGATCCATCCATTCCCTTAGCTCTTAGTAGTAATGATTTTATGGGATTCTTCATAAATAAAATTGATGCCATTAAAAATAAAATAATTGGCATCCTCCCAAACATGATTTCCTCATCCCTAGTAAGTAAGGCAGCATTGGAGGAATCTTTAGAACCTGCGCTGTGTCTGAACTGTTTAGAAGCAGTAGAGCTTTCTGAGCTATCTAAAATCTTAGCTTCATCTAAACCTTCTACCTGTATGTTAGACCCAATCCCAACCAAGTTGTTTAAGGAGGTATTCTCTTTGATCAGTGGTCCTATTTTAGACATGATGAATCTATCCTTAGTAAATGGATATGTACCACAGGCTTTTAAAGTAGCTGTTATTAAACCTTTACTTAAGAAACCTTCTCTTGATCAAGATGAGCTAGTAAACTACAGACCTATATCTAATCTTCTTTTCTTATCTAAAATTCTTGAGAAAGTAGTTGCTAATCAACTTTGTGAACATTTACAAAGCAATGACCTACTTGAGGAGTTTCAGTCAGGCTTCAGAGCTCATCATAGCACTGAAACGGCTCTGGTGAAGGTCACTAATGATATTCTCATGGCCTCAGATAATGGACTTGTGTCTGTACTTGTCCTGTTAGATCTTAGTGCTGCATTTGATACAGTTGATCACAATATTCTCCTACAAAGACTTGAACATACTGTAGGGATTAAGGGGAAAGCATTAGGCTGGTTTAAATCTTATCTGTCGGACAGATTCCAGTTTGTTCATGTTAATAATAAATCTTCCTCAAACTCTAGGGTCACCTGTGGAGTACCACAGGGTTCAGTCCTTGGACCAATTCTCTTTACTATATATATGCTTCCGATCGGCAAAATTATCAGACAGCATGGGATTAATTTCCACTGTTATGCTGATGACACTCAGCTATATCTATCCATAAATCCTGATGAATCCAATCAATTACTTCGACTGCAGTCATGTCTTGATGACATCAAAAGCTGGATGACTTTAAATTTCCTGCATCTAAATTCTGACAAGACCGAAGTTGTAATCTTTGGGCCAGAGTCCTCAAAAGATAAACTTCTTAACCAATCACTTAATCTGGATGACATTAACTTGGCCTCTGGTAATAAAGTAAAAAACCTTGGTGTTATTTTTGACCAAGACATGTCATTTAAATCCCATATTAAACAGGTTTCCAGAGTTTCCTTTTTTCACCTCCGGAATATCGCCAAAATTAGAAACATTCTGTCCAGGAGTGATGCTGAAAAACTAGTCCATGCATTTGTTACTTCAAGGCTGGACTATTGTAATTCTTTACTATCAGGAAGTCCACAAAATGCAATTCAAAGTCTTCAGCTTATCCAAAATGCTGCAGCAAGAGTTCTGATGAAAATCAACAAGAGGGATCATATTTCTCCAATTTTAGCTTCCCTTCATTGGCTTCCTGTTAAATCAAGAATAGAATTTAAAATTCTTCTTCTAACGTATAAAGCCCTTAATAATCAAGCTCCATCATATATCAGAGCTCTGATTGCTCCGTATGTTCCTAACAGAGCACTTCGCTCTCAGACTGCAGGTCTGCTGGTGGTTCCTAGAGTCTCTAAAAGTAGAATGGGAGGCAGATCCTTTAGCTATCAGGCTCCTCTCCTGTGGAACCAACTCCCAGTTTTGGTCCGTGAAGCAGACACCCTGTCTACTTTTAAGACTAATCTTAAAACCTTCCTTTTTGACAAAGCTTATAACTAGAGTGGCTCATGTTACTCTGAGCTACCTTTATAGTTTTGCTGCTATAGGCTTAGGCTACTGGAGGACATCAGGGCCGACTTTTCTCACTCTACTGATTTCTACTGTTCTCCAGTCTACTGTTCTCCAGATTTACATTGCATTACATTGAAATGACTGTTGTCATTTCAGCTTTTAACTTTTTGTTCTCTCTCTTTTTTCTTCATAGTAGGTATACCTGGTCTGACGTTCTGTTGACTGTGAAATCATCCAGGGAGGACAGATCACCGACTATTACCATCTAATGTAGAACAGATTACTAGATCAATGTGTGCTTCTGTGCTTTTTTGTCTCTCTTGTTGTGTCTCTGCTCTGTCTTCTGTAACCCCAGTCGGTCGAGGCAGATGACCGTTCATACTGAGCCCAGTTCTGCCGGAGGTTTTTTTTTTTCCCGTTAATGGGTGTTTTTTCTTCCCACTGTCGCTTCATGCTTGCTCAGTATGAGGGATTGCAGCAAAGCCATGTACAATGCAGACGACTCTCCCTGTGGCTCTACGGTTCCCCAGGAGTGAATGCTGCTTGTCGGGACTTTGATGCAATCAACTGGTTTCCTTATATAGGACATTTTGACCAATCTGTATAATCTGACCCAATCTGTATAATATGATTGAACTTGATTTTGTAAAGTGCCTTGAGATGACATGTTTCATGATTTGGCGCTATATAAATAAAATTGAATTGAATTGAATAGCCTAATGATATAAAAAAAGTCAAGTCTTTTTCTCAATTTCCGAGTCAGAATGATCTGAATGTAGGAGTCCGAGTCCAAGTTCGAGTCATCAGTGCTCAAGTCCAAGTCAAGTCACGAGTCTCTAAATTTAGCTAATGACTCGGACTCGAGTTCGAGTCTCGGACTCGAGTACTAAAACACTGGGCTCCAGCCTACTCTGCATACCTAGAACACAAACTAAACACGGAGAAGCAGCATTTAGTTCCTATGCTCCACTTATCTGGAACAAACTTACAGAAAACTGTAAAAGTGCGAAAAGCCTGAGTTTTAAATCAAGATTAAAAACACATTTGTTTAGGATTGCCTTTGACTGTTCTACTTAAGCTGTTCTACTGAAACATCATTAGTTCAACTTTTTTAGTCCAACTGTTTTTAATGTTCTATTTTGTTTCTACATTTTATTCCTACTCTCTTTTATTCTGTTTTATTTTCCTATATCTTAATCATGTAAAGCACTTTGCATTGTCTCTGTACTGAATTGTGCTATATAAATAAATTTGCCCTGCCTTGCTTAATTCAATTTGGGGAATTATACTAATGAAAATTTTAGAACTTTATGTACAGAATGTACATGTGGTTATTGCGATGATACCCGGAGCTCTTTCACCAGAGAAGAGCTCATGAACATCAGGGCAACATCACCAGAGGATTTATTCCCCACTTTTCTTCTCTCTACACTGGAAACTTTGGACATTCTGGTCAAAGGTGCGCTCACATTTGCTCACGCAGCAAAACATCGGAGGAGAGGGAAACACGCCGGTGCGCTCGTGCGTCTTCACCAGCACAGACTCTGCTCACCATTACCAGGCATAATCCTGTCTAACGTGCGCTCCCTGCTGAACAAACTGGATGAACTACAACTGCTGTTGGGAAAAAACAGGGACTTCTCTTCATCTGCTGTTTTGTGCTTCACGGAGACATGGCTGTGTGGATTAATACCAGACTCTGCGCTGCAGCTGGCAGGCTTCCAACTCCACAGAGCAGAGAGAGACACAGAACTATCCAGCAAAGCGAAAGGTGGAGGGATCTGTTTTTACATCAACAGCGGCTGGTGCAACGATGTGGCAGTGATCCAGCAGCACTGTTCTCCTGACCTGGAATCCTTCATCATAAACTGTAACCTTTTTATTCACCCCGCGAGTTTGCTTCATTCATTCTGGTCAGAGTTTACATCGTGCCACATGCAAACGTGAAGGTCGCACAGAGCACGCTCGCAGACCAGATACTGAATGTGGAGCACAGCAATCCGGATTCCCTAGTTATTGCCCTTGGTGACTTTAACAGAGGAAACCTCACTCTTGAACTTCCTAAATATAGACAGTTTATTAAATGCCCGACCAGGCAGGAGAACATTCTGGATCACTGTTACACCACAGTCAGGAATACTTATCACTCCATCCCCCATGCTGCACTGGGTCAATCCGACCACGTCCTGATTCCTGCTTACAGGCAAAAACTAAAGCTCTGCAAACCTGTGGTCAGGACATCAAAGATGTGGTCCAGTGAGGCTGCGGAGGATCTTCAGGCGTGTTTGGTTTCTACTGACTGGGATGTCTTCAGGTCTGCTACCAACAGTCTGGATGAGTACACAGAGGTTGTGACATCATACATCAGCTTCTGTGAGGATTGCTGTGTTCCATCACGAACAGGGTGAGTTACAATAACGACTGGTTCACAGCCAAACTCAGAAGATTAAGGTTGGATACAGAAGAGGCCTTCAGGAGTGGGGACAAATGCAGATTCAAAGACGCAAAATACAAGTTTAGCACGGCGATGAAAGAGGCTAAACGACTGTAGTCTGAGAAGCTGCAAAACCAGTTTTCAGCCAACGACTCTGCGTCTGTTTGGAAAGGGCTTAGACAGATCACAAATTACAAGCCTAAAGCCCCCCACTCCATGAACGACCAACGCTTAGCCAACGACCTGAACGACTTCTACTGTCGTTTACACAGACAAAGGGACAGTCCTGCAACCACCCCCCACGACACCTCCCAACACATCACCTCCACCTCCCCCACCTCAGCTGGGGTCTGGGCACCTCTTACAATACCCACCTTAAAGGCCCACCCCTCCTCCCCTCCACCCACCTCAGTGACAACTCTTTCCATACATGAGACAGATGTTAACAAACTCTTCAGAAGACAGAACCCCTGGAAAGCTGCTGGCCCAGATTCTGTCTCTCCATCCACCTTGAAGCACTGTGCTGATCAGCTGTCTCCAGTGTTCACAGACATTTTCACTGGCGACAGGTCACGTGCAAACCTGCTTCAAATCCTCCACTATTATCCCTGTTCCCAAGAAGCCAAGGTCCACAGGATTTAATGACTTTAGACCCGTCGCCCTGACCTCTGTGGTTATGAAGTCCTTTGAGCACATTGTGCTTTCACACCTGAAAGAGTTCACTGACCCCCTTCTGGACCCCTTACAGTTTGCCTACAGAGCCAACAGGTCGGCAGACAACGCTGTCAACTTGGCCCTTTACTACATCCTCCAGTACCTGGATTCCGCAGGTGCCTGCGCCAAGATCCTGTTTGTGGATTTCAGCTCTGCTTTTCGACACAATCATCCCAGCTCTGCTTCAGGAGAAGCTCTCCCAGCTGAGTGTGCCTGACTCCACCTGCAGGTGGATTACAGACTTCCTGTCTGACAGGAAGCAGCACGTGAAGCTGGGAAAACATGTCTCCGACTCACAGCTCATCAGCACTGGTTCCCCCCAGGGCTGTGTTCTTTCTCCTCTGCTCTTCTCCCTGTACACCAACAGCTGCACCTCCAGTCATCGCGGACGACACCTCTCTCATCAGAATTATCTCTGATGGTGACGAGTCCACCTAGAGGTGCGAGGCTGACCATCTGGCGACCTGGTGCAGGGAGAACAACCTGGAGCTCAACGCTCTAAAAACAGTGGAGATGGTTGTGGACTTCAGGGTGAACTCAGCCCGAGCTATCCCCATCACCCTCTGACTCTACAATTGACACTGTGGAGTCTTTCCGCTTCTTGGGAACTATCATCTCCCAGGACCTAAAGTGGGAGCTGAACATCAACTCTCTTACCAAGAAAGCCCAGCAGAGAATGTACTTCCTGTGGCAGCTGAAAAAATTCAACCTGCCAAGGACAATGATGGTGCACTTCTACTCCTCCATCATTGAGTCCATCCTCACCTCCTCCATCACGATCTGGTACACTGGTGCCACCGCCAAGGACAAGGGCAGACTGCAGCGTGTCATCTGGTCTGCAGAGAAGGTGATTGGCTGCGATCTTTCATCTCTCCAGGACTCTGAGGCGTGCAGGGAAGATTGTGGCTGATCCCTCGCACGCCAGTCACAAACTATTTCAGACACTTCCCTCTAGCCCTCAGTCTACTGTGTACATAGCTATAGATTCTGTATATATATATATATATATATATATTTTGTCTGCACCATCAACACCAAGTCAAATTCCTTGTAAGTGCAAACCTACTTAGCAATAAACTTTATTCTGATTCTGGAGTAATAACTTAACAGATTTTAACATTAATGCAATCATTTGAAAACAAAAACTGGAAGAAAAAAATGTAATATCTGTGTTTTATAAAATAGTATGCATAGTTCTGTCTACAAAGCCTGGTCATTATTTTGACAAATTAGTGCATATTAGTTTAAATCCTGCTTTTGTGTCTAAAATTGTCATTGTGGCCTTGATCTATGATTAAACAGTGGTCATGCATTAAATTTTGAAAACGTATTGTGACGAAATTTTGAGAAACTGACACAAGTAGCTCTGACGCTGTGGGTATATGGCAAGCCCTTTTAACAGGCAATCAGTAAGGTTAACCCAATTGCCAAAAAAATTATTGTCATTATTACATAATTTTGACAAGGAGGTTTTACTTACCAAATATCACAGCTAATATGTTCTTGTAAATGAAAAGACTTATGTCGGAGGGAGTGGTGGCCTAGTTGGTAGAGCATTGCGCTTGTTTGAGGTTCAGTTCCCACAGACTGCAACTCTGGGTCATTATTAGGTATAAGGTACAGCACTGTTGCCCAAATATGCTACATACACCTCCTGTCTAAACCAGAACCATATCTAAGACCACCCTATTTTATAACACCACTAAGGATATTGCAGTCAATTGTTCATGCACAGCCTCAAATCCATCTTGGGTAAAATTAGCCAATCTTTGTACAGTGTAATGTATATAATTTATCCTATCTGTAACGTACAGGAAATAGGACCCAAGATTCAACACAGACAGATCAGTGGAATGCAAACAGATTTTATTTAAAAGGGTAAACAAGCGCGGTACTGGGAGCGCACAGCTCACTCTCGGGCTGAGAATCCCCTGTGGCAGAGACAACAGGTTAGTGATCAGCTAGAGGAAAAACAGGCAAGAGAGAGGGAGGCTGGATCACTAACCTGTTAGTGAGTTTCCTGAGCTTGGGGTCCGGCTTTGAGGCAGGCACAGGTCCAGGGCGGAGGTCCGATTGTAGATGGGGCTTGCGGGAGCAGGAGCCGTTGAGCGGCTGGCAGGCGGGGGGTCAGCTGGGGACTTTAACTGCAGTGATCCTGAGACGGTCCGGGTATGATGTCAAGAGAACGAGATCCAAACAGCGGCACAAAGGGACAATCCAGAAGCCGGGTCCACGTCCGATCCAAGGTCTGATAACTAGTGGGCTCAGAGGTACAAAGGGGTTAGGCAGGCTCGGTAACTCACAGACAGAGTGGGGGTCGGGCTCACAGGCAGGCAATCCAAGTCAGACAGATACAGAGGTCCAGAGGCAGATCGGGTCAGGTTTCCGGGCGGGCAAACAGAATCAGATCAGGGATCTGGCAGGCTCGGCAACAGAAATCATATGCAAAATATGATAAGGGGTATCGCAACTGACCCACCTTTACAGGTACTTGCCCCTGCACCATCTGTGGGCCAGTGGCATCGCTCTCTCTCTCTGTCTCCTTCCCTTAAGGCACCACTAGGTCTCTGTGACTGGAATAGGAGTTGGGTAGCTTCAGCAGGTTATCAAATGGGCACCCCCCTTCACTGGTGTTTCGTTGATTTAAGACCATGACCCCAACCATCTCCTCAGGTAGGTGTTCAGCTTCCTCTCCAGTCCCTCCACGGTGGAAACAGGTACCTAGTGGACCAGGAGAGGCCAGAGCAATCTGGGGAGAACCCCATGTTGGTAGCCCTAGGCTTTATACTTGCCCGGGAGGCCACTCTTCTCCAGAGACGTCATCCAAGTTTCTGCCTGGCTAAGCATCTCCTTCACACTCTGCCTGTCATTGAGGTCCGCCCTGTACCACTTCCCCAAGCACTTCACAGGATTTTCTTGGACAGATGTGATGGTGTTCTCTCTGATTTTGAAGCGATACCAATCCTGAACGCGACCCTTCCTCAGAACCAGGCTTCTAGATTTTGCTGGTTTCAACTCCATCCTTGCCCAATTGGTGATCTCAACCAAGTCCTCCAGAATCCATCTTCCTTCTGGTACTGATCTTGCTGTTACAGTCAGATTGTCCATGAATGCTCGAATGGGCAGCATCTGGACTCCACTTGCAAGAACTGCACCTCGACGCAACTTCTCTACTGATTTGACGAGAAGGTTCATCGCTGCGGAAAACAAGATCACTGAAATTGTGCAGCCCGTGACAATGCCCACTTCCAGTCTCTGCCAGTTGGTGGTGAATTCTCCACAGGTGAAACGCATATTAAATCCATCGAAGTAGTACTGCAGGAGCGCCTGAAATCGCTCGGGGATATGGTAGGTCTTCAGTGTCAGCTCCACTAGCTTGTGGGGTATTGTTCCGTAAGCATTTGACAGATCAAGTCACATTACTGCCAGGTTGCCATGGTTTTTCTTTGCATCCTCAATGATTTTGGAAATAACGCTGGTGTGTTCAAGGCAGCCAGATGTCCCTGGAATGCCACCTTTTTGTACTGCAGTGTCCATGTACCAGTTCTCCAGCATAAATGTGGTCAACCTCTTTGCCAGGATCCCCAGGAAGATCTTAGCTTCCACATTGAGCAGTGAGATGGTGCGAAACTGCTTGATCCCTGAAGAGTTCTCCTCCTTAGGGATGAAGCACCCCTTTGCGATCCACCAGTCGTCAGGAAGGTAGTTCTTCTTCCATGCCACTGTTAGTAGCTTCCAGAGTCGTCTTCTGAGCCTCTTGCAATGCTTGTAGACATTGTACAAGATGCCATTTGGCCCTGGAGCCGATTTTCCTCTGCCTTTCTTTAGAAAGCTATCAACTTCCTGCCAGCTTGGTTCCTCTTTCTTGAATGGGACTGTTGGTTCGGCTGGTTTGATGAGCTTTTCCATCTCATCCAAACTGACCTCCCTTCTGGGATCACTATGGACCTGATGAAGATGTTCCTCCACCTCTTCCTTTGTTGCTTTCAACTCCCCTGATCTTTTGTCGCCCAGGAGTTTTGACAGGTATTGGAATGGATTCTT
This sequence comes from Fundulus diaphanus, assembly GCA_037039145.1. Lineage (NCBI taxonomy): Eukaryota > Metazoa > Chordata > Actinopteri > Cyprinodontiformes > Fundulidae > Fundulus > Fundulus diaphanus. Next base: position 61,665,185 of record CM073126.1, on the reverse strand, counting down.
GGTGAAAGCTGCCCTTTCTTTTAACTGCCGCTTCCTGTCCCTGCGGTGACACTCAGCTCGTCGCAAGATCTTAATGCGCTCCCTCAGATTCTTCCAGAGTTCTATGAGTGCTGGTTTCTCGTCTGGTGTTGCTTTGCGAAAGGCCTTCTTCAGCCTCCGCAAATCCCCTCTCAGGGTTGCTATCTCCTTCAGGCGTCTATTCTCCTTGAGCTGGGTCAGCTGATCAGAATCAGGTCGGGCAATAGACAGATAGGCAGAATCAGACATGCTGGAAAGTTCTCGTGGGTTGGCTTGAGATGATCTGGCACTGGTAGCTGATCTGAACCGGGTTTATATGCAGGTGGAAACAGGTGAGACCAGTGAAGGTCGATTGCAGGCAGGGTGGAGTTGAGCAGGTGTGGAAAGTTGAGGATGAGACCAGCACCAGTACCGAGATCGTCACACTATCAATATTTTTGCTAGGTGTTTTCCAGAGAAACATTGATTCCAAACGTCCTGCTACCTGGTTAGCTAATTTATAATTATCTGGCACTCGACGTGGCATTCTGATGGCATCTATCCACACGGGAGTTTTCTAAGTAAGTCACAGCCCTTTTAGATCAATATTTATGTCCCCCTGTTGGCAACTGAAAACCTAACAATCTGTTCCCTTCACAATACCACCATACATCAGCTCTGTTTACAGTTAGTTGAATAGCAGTTAAGTTCCCAGTAAGGTCAATGGAGACCTTGCAATGCTTTTAATTCTGCTGTCCTACCTTATTACTTTTAGAAGCTGTATTTTGATTAATAAAACAAGTGACAGTGGTGGTCAGGGATGGTTGGTAGATGGGAGGCATTGTGTTTTGAGGGTATATAGTGTCCCAGGCTGAACACCTGTTATGTAAATTGTCCTTGGTCATTACGTGTAATAGGTTGTTCCAACCAGGTGTTCCTTTGGGAGTAATCAGTTTCTAAATAAGTCTGTTGGGCCAGAGACATATCTGTTCAGGGCTATCACACCTGCTTAACGGGTTTCTGGCATGTTTTGACTTCATTTGTGGGGGAAATCATATTAACCTTTGTCACGCCCATAGGATCTGTTCGTGATACCTCAGCACCCAGGATAAAAAACCAGGCCTTAGTAACATTCACTTCAGTCCCACAGAAGGACTTAAATACATAGTTAGACCTAGATCAAGAAGGTCCAGATTTCAGATGACTGAGGGGTAGCAAAAGAGGGTTCACTCCTGGTTTTCCAGTTCCTTGATCTATTGCTTTAGTTAACTGTCCTCTAATAAGAGTGATATTCCGCACCACTGTCTGTAAAGTTGTCTGGTTTGATGCTTCAGCTCCTGCCCAAACTTGAAAAATGGCTGGTCATCACCAAGAAGGATGCTAGTCACAACTCCAATCCTTTTCCATTGTGTTTTATTGTTGAAAATGGTGTTTAGGTTTGTCGGATTTAGGATTAGGATTTAGGTTGAAAACTTTTCAAGAATAAATTGCCAAACAGCGATTGAATTAATTCCAAACAAACATTTTTAAATCAAACATTTTCACTGTTGTTTAACCAAAAGCACAATATAAACTGAATATTACCAAGCCACAAGCCATACTACAATATCTTCAAAATTTCCAACTCAACTTCTACCTTTTAATAAACAATATCTTAATAACTGTAACTTAATTTCCTCCTTACCGGTTGTGTATCTGGTGATTTGACCATGTGCTGAAACCTGCTCGGCTGAGAGCCTGTCTCTTCCTTTGCCTTCCAAACTGTCACGCAGGTGTGTGCAGGTGTTTTAACCACAGGAAGGCCTACACAGGAAGTTCCGCCCCCCCCCAACACAAGTTTACTCCTCTTTTCTCCTACCTTTATTCTTTTTTGACATGACACCTCCCACTTGACCTACTGGTTCTTGAACCCAGGGAGGTCACACCAGCTGCGGACGAACGGTACTGAACCATCATCATTCTTCATGGCTTTAATTTTGCTCTTCTGCTGGTAGTAGAATGATGACACATCTAAGATGACACTGTGAAGAATTGTAGCAGGAATTTTGGTACAGAGTGTCTTTGTCTTTCCTCTTTGGTTATGTTTAACAATCGGGACTGTATAACTGGGAAAGGTTCGGACATGTACATCTCTGACGATTCCTTTCTTGTCAGTGTTGATGCTGACCACTCTGGCAAGTTTATACTGACCCCTCAAAGCATTTTGATCAGCCAACCAGACGACATCTCCAACTGCCACGTTCCTGTGTGTTGTGTGCCACTTGCTTCTTATGAACAGATTTCGTCCTGCCAACTCACTCCACTTCCTCCAGAACCAGTCAACCTCCGTTTGGATGGCTCTCAACCTCTTGTAAGGCTATCCTTCAAACTCAAAGCTCCCCAGATCTCCTCTGGGACTAGCTCTACCAAGAAGAAGAGAATTTGGGCTGATGTAGTCTACACTGTCCTTCCAGCTCTGAGTTCTGGCGTCTATGGGTCTCTCATTAGCAAGGTTAGTGGCCATGTAGAGAAAGGTTTGGAACTCACCATGTGTAAAACATCCATCTCCTGCCAGGTTGTGCAGAGCATGTTTCACTGTACGAACAGCCGCCTCAGCAGCTCCATTCCTGTGAGGTGAGTCAGCAGGGTGAATTTTCCAGCTCCATTCTGTTCCATGCTTGCAGGATTCATTTTTAATTCCTGGCTTTTCTAGCTGGTTCAGAAAGAGGTAGAGCTCTCTGAGGGCAGGTCTGGCTCCCACAAAGTTCTTACCAGGATCTGACCAGTTTTTTCGGATGCCCTCTAAGTGCTGTGAATCTCTTGTAGGTCAGCAGGAAACTTTCAGAAGACTGACCACTGACAACATCCACATGCAGAGCTCAGGATGCAATACAGCAAAAAATAATCCCCTATACTTTCAGCCTTGTTCTTTTCCTCACTTCATCCTTTACTTCATAAGGTCCAAATAAATAAACAGTTGTGTATTCAAATGGTATGGCTGGTGTTATCTGCTCAGGTGGAAGATCACTCATGATCTGTTGACATTTTTTTGGCTCTGGCCTTTCTGCATGTCACACAGTTATGAACAATCTTCTGAGCTAATTTCCTCCCTCTTATCACCCAGGTTTTTTTGAAAGGCTGCACCTTCTTGAGCTGCAAGAAAGAGGTCTCTTTGTGAATGTTCACACTCTCTGACAGTAAGCGCAGCTTGCTTGGCTTTGGACTTTGCCTCTGCTGAAGAAATCCCCTCCCACTTTGTCTTACTTGAAGCTGTGGCTGATTTCTTTTACAGTATCATTTTCCACTTCATTGCATCTTTCCATACCCAGGCAATAACTCTGATTAACTTGGTTAAGCTGCTGAATTTCCTTGTGTCAATGAGTTTTCTCACAGCAGAGCCAGCCACTGGTCAGTGGACTTGAATCTTGGGTTCACTCCCCTCTGGGCTGCTTTGCAGCACACGGTGGACTTTCTCTGCCCTCCCTGCTGCTGCTGGATCTACCATTGCTTTAACAGATGATACATCACCTTGGTTTCTCTTAACGCGTGTTATATGAATTATTATTCTGAAGTCACTATGGCCTCACACCACTCGGACAGAGGAGGCCTGGAGACAAGATGTCTGTGTATGTAATCCACTGTTGCTGAGTGCAAGGCTGAATGCTGCGTGGATACTGTGCAGCATGGTGATTGTCTAGGATAGACTGTCTTTGTTTTGTCTCAAGCCAATGCCACGGTGCAGTATTAGGGGAAGCCGAAAAAGCGAGACGGGGAGAGACAGGGAAGACACAGACCGCAGCGGGACCGTGGGGTGCGATTTACTTTCCATCTATGTGATCTCTGCTCTGTTTCTCAATAAAAGTGCTGGAACGTCATCACCACTGTCTCTTCATTTAGTAAAGATGGGAATTCAGTTATCTTTGCTTAGAATTCCTATAACACCCGTGATCTTGTTAGTGCTCCCGAAAAGCACTTCATTTGTTTATGCTTTCTTTGGCATAAGCAGTAACTTCTTAACAAGCGCGGCCTGTTATTTCTTCCTGTCCCGTTCACAGAGACCGCCTCACCCAGTTCGGAGATTTGGTAGAAAAAGAAGAAACGATTATCAGAGAGAAACACTTAAAGTATACATGTATTTATTACCATTGGAATTCCAAAGGGAGACAAAACACTTCCACCATTACAATGACGCTTCATTTAGTATTTTACCTGACATCCTACCCCATGATCTGCAAGCGATTTGTCTGCTTAACACTACCCGAACACACCTTTAATAGACTGACCGGCCCCTTAAGCCGGGCGTACACTGTACGAGTTTTTGCCCTATTCGGGCCGATTCTTCAGTCGTGCGGGCACTTTTTGAATGGGGCCGAATTTCAACTTGATCGTAGAGGGGGGGAGGAGGGGGGACTGGCTTCTCACGACTACCTCCCGATCAGGAATCGGACGGTCGGTGAAAATCAAACATGTTTGAAATTCAGTCGGCTGTCGTGAGGTTTTCGTGAGCGCATCCTGCTGTTCAAGCAGAGCTACGAGGGGGCGCCCTCCCCTCCTCTCCGTCCCCGCCAGCAGAGGGAGGGAAGCGGGCGTCCCTGAAGCGACCTCCGCCCGGCCCGGTCGCGGGGGCGTTGGGGAGGGTGGCAACGCGCTGGCCGCCGGTTTCGGCACTCCTCCGCGGTCCGCGCTGGCCGCCTGTTTCGGCACTCCTCCGCTCGCGGGGGGGCTGCCGTGCTGCGCGGCCGCCGGTGCGTCTCGTTCCTCCTCTCTCCCCTCCGTTCCCCCGACGCCCGGTGCCTCCTGCGGGCCTCGCCAGAGCTGGGCTCGAACCCCTGCTCTGGGTCCCTGTCACCCACCGTCGCTCGCCTGCCTCTGCCACCACAGCGAGCGGTCCCAGAGGGGGCACGACGTACAGTGTGAGGAGTCCGGTCGCGTCCCAGCGTCGCCCCGCACAGATCGTGAGCGGTGAACTTTTTAAACCCCGTGGTTCCGTCGCACAGTTTGAGATGCATATAAGTACCACGACTGAAAAACTCGTACAGTGTACGCCCGGCTTTACGGAATGCCAAGGGAGGGGGAACCCCGCAAAGTCTCCAGGCGCCCATCTTCCCCAAACAAAGCATATCTGTGCACCCCTGACAACTCAGGAACTAACTGTTGAGGAAAATAAATATCTTAGTTGTTATATTAATCAGGTATTTGTATGGAAGAACTGAGGAATGCATGGTTTTTGACTGTGTCTCCCCTTTGAAGCAGCATTTAGTTCCTATGCTCCACTTATCTGGAACAAACTTCCAGAAAACTGTAAAAGTGCGGAAAGCCTGAGTTCCTTTAAATCAAGATTAAAAACACATTTGTTTAAAATTGCCTTTGACTGTTTTAGTTAAACAGTTTTACTGTTTTTAATGTTCTTTTTTGTTACTACATTCTATCCCTACTTGCTTTTATTCTATTTTCTATCTACATTTTATTATTTTGCTATATCTTAATCATGTAAAGCACTTTGTATTGTCTTGTACTGAATTGTGCTATATAAATAAATTTGCCTTGCCTTGCCTTGCCTTGAGGGCAAAATAAACATGCAGCTTGAGTTTATGGTTGGGAGAGGTCATTTGCTGAACCCCTGATAAAGACCAGTAATAAATTAGCCACTGTGTCTGTCCACACAACCCCTCGCGAACTAAGCGGGGGGGGGGGGGGGGGGCAGTCATTGCTTTATAAGATGTGTTCAGAGTAGTGAAAGACAGACAGAATCTTTTACATCGCCATCAGCCAGGATGTCGGGTTTATACTGAATACAACGAAATGGTAATGTAAAGTCTGTCTCCTTTGGAATTCCAATGAATTAAATATGCATATTTTAATGTTTGCCTCTGATAATTGTTTCACCTTTACTGCCAAATCTTAAACCGGGGTAAGACGGGCCTTCAGAGATAAGCAGTAGCAGGCCGGTATTAATATCTACATAACCTTAAATTTATAGCCTAGGCCTGGTTTTAGGAGTTTAACCAAGATAACATTAAGAATCATAAGAAAGCTTTCTAACCGTAAACCATTCAGAAAGGTTGCATAAACTGGTGTCTATTTGTGCCTGGCATCTGCAGAGCTTGAAACAATTCATTGTTTTCAAGTGGGTCAACAAAATCTCCCACCTTCTGTAAACTCCGAGACACAGTTTAGGGATTAAAAGGTAACTCTTATTGTTTTCATAAAAATGCCTGATTAATACAACAACTGATCATATATTTCCATAACAATCCCCCCTTTTGATCTCTAATAAGAGATCACCTTCAAAACTGAGCTAGAACCAATTCAGTTTCTTGAGCCCCCAATTAAAGCGTATCTGATAAGATGGAATTTTTTAAATTCACGCTCCCCTTTTTAATTCTGGAAGTGTTGTAGACCAAGGTACTTTTTATGAGTTTGATTAAACGGTATAATTCAACATAGAAAAAACAGAAAAACGGCCGTTTTCCCGTTTTGTGGTTTCTGCACATAAAACCAAAATCCATTAAACGTCTTGATTTTGGTTTTTTTGTTTTCGCCCCCAAAACGGAAATACCATTCAATTTTCGGTTTCAGAAGTGGGCGTGGCTTTCAAGCCCGCCGGTCCGGTGCCCTTCAAAATAAAGGCATGGCATGGAGAAACTTTCGTTGTATTTTCTGCCCTCATCGAAACTTCTGTGTTTTAAATTAAAGCAGGTCTAATACATATATAAATATATACATATATTTAGATGTAATATATATTTATAATTTTTATAGCTACAGGGTTTACTCGGAATAAAGTCATCTATTCAGTGTCAGAGAGATTTAACTGCGACAGGACAGACATGGCAAATTTGACACAGGTATTTTAAATGACCAGCAGATGTCGTTGTTCATTAATGTGACATTTAATCACCATATCCAGCGTATTTTAACACCTCATAGTCAATAAATGGAACATTTATGAAACGGTGGGTTGTGTGTGGAACTTTATTTTTGTGGGGGAGGATTTTTTTAGATATATATCTGGGAAAACAGCCAATATAAACAGGAGTGAGGTAGAAAAAAATAATAGATCGATCTCTCACTCTCTCTCTCTCTCTCTCTCTCTCTCTCTCTCTCTCTCTCTCTCTATATATATATATATATATATATATATATATATATATTCACTTTGAATGTTGAATTCACTGTGCTTTAACACACGTGGAATTATATAATTATCAAAAAAGTGTGAAACTGCAAATATATCTTATATTCTAGGTTCTTCAAAGTAGCCACCTTTTGCTCTGATTACTGCTTTGCACACACTCTGCATTCTCTTGAATTAAATCTCTGACACTCAATAGATGACTTTATTCCGAGTAAACCCTGTAGCTATAAAAAATATAAATATATATTACATCTAAAAATATGTATATATTTATATATGTATTAGACCTGCTTTAATTTAAAACACAGAAGTTTCGATGAGGGCAGAAAATACAACGAAAGTTTCTCCATGCCATGCCTTTATTTTGAAGGGCACCGGACCGGCGGGCTTGAAAGCCACGCCCACTTCTGAAACCAAAAATTGAATGGTATTTCCGTTTTGGGAGCGAAAACAAAAAAAACAAAATCAAGCCGTTTAATGGATTTTGGTTTTATGTGCAGAAACCACAAAACGGGAAAACGAATCGTTTTTCTGTTTTTTTCTATGTTGAATTATACCGTTTAATCAAACTGATAAAAAGTACCTTGGTCGTTGTAGCAGACCATCAGAGACAGAGAACCTAATACCCAAATAAAACAGTATGCATACCTATTTCGACACAGAATTAATTTCAGCTTTTCCCTTAAGACTCAGATATCCCAACCAATAAATTGAAAATGTACTTATTGAATTATATCCTATAGATATACCAGAATCAATAAAAGAAAGTACCAGCTTCCAGGAGGTCTGCATTGATATCAGCAATCCCTTCCTCTGTTTAAGATTTATGTGGGTAGTGGTTCATCCAGACAGGAGAGTCAGTAGTGAGCTGAAATGAAACTGGAGCACATGAAATTAATCCCACCTATGTGCGACTTTCTGCCAATATATGTGATGGGAGAGTAGCCAACACCTCCGCTGCTTTATGATGATCAGTACGTTCCCAGCCATGGTAACGAATCAAAAGCTCATGTTGTAAAACAAACTTATCATTTATATTGCAGACAATTTGATAGGTATTAGTGGATTTTGAAAACAGCAAACCTGAAACGCTGGTAGGAGCCCAATCAGTGGCCTGAAGGGAACGTTTTACCATGCCCCCTGATTTCTTTGCCTGGTGCTCAACATGGAGACAAAGAGAAATATAAGGAAATGTTTCAACTAACATCATATACCATTGTAGTTGTTCAGAAGTTACCATCACTGCAGCTGCCACACCCTCAGGTGCCTAATATATGTTCCTAGAAGTGACTGTCTGTGTTTTACCTTCAAGTTCTGCTGATAAAGATTCTTGATACCAGTCTGTGTGGTTCCTGTTGTAGAACAGAGTTACGTGTGGTGGGTCAGGTGGGGACGATTAGGAACTCAGACTTTGTATGCAGGGCTTCCATAACTAAAACACTGAGAGAATATGTAGCAGGCTCTGTTAACAGTCCCCAATAGATGTCAGAAAACTCTTCCCCATGGGTTACAACGTCAGACGCTGTTCTTTCCCTGAAAAGCCCATCAGTAACACACTCTTGGTTCACAACCCAGAGGCTGATGGTTATCTGGAAATAGTGGAATATGTGGCTCCAGTGTCTACTAAAAGTTTATGCAGTCATTTCCAACTTTTGCTGGCAGTATGGAATCTGCAGTGCTCATGCTGCTCGGGTCATCCTCAGGGATGTGTCAATATTGTCCATAGAAAGAGTTATCCCCATGCTGGGGGTACTGACCTTCTGGAGGTGGGGCCATGTTAGGATTTGGTGGCACCATGCCAGTCTGACCTGCCGGTGGGGTGAAACAGGCCACAGTCACGTGCCCAATGTCCAGGGCAACCACATTTGTAGCAGATGCCGATGGGTGCTGTCACAACAACAGACTGAACAAACTGATCAGGAGGGCCGGTGATGTTGTGGGGGAGGAGCTGGACACTCTGACGACCGTGGCAAAGAGGAGGATGCTGTCCAGGCTCCAGTCCATCTTAGACAATGTCTCACACCCTCTCCATGACACACTGGCCCAGCAGAGGAGCTCCTTCAGCAGAAGACTCCTCTTACCCAGATGCACCACAGAGCACCACAGGAAATCATTCCTGCCTGTGGTCATCAATCTCTACAACGCCTCCCTCATTGATTCAGACACCCCCCCTCTGTAACTGCATTTATTCATTCTCTGCACTGTTCTTCTTCTTGCACAAGTCACTATCACTTTACTTGGATTTATAGTTAAACATATGTATATATATATATATATATATATATATATATATATATATATATATATATATATATATATATATATATATACATGTATATATATATATATATATATATATATATATATATATATATATATTGACTTATATATGTATATATTTATATTACTTTGTGAGGAATGTTGTAAATATAGATATAAAAATGTGTGTATATCTGGAGCATGTAACAAAAGTAATCTCCCTCTGGGATTATTAAAGTATGTCTGATTCTGATTCTGATTTTGATTCACAGGTCCACTAGATTCACTCCGCACACTCGGTCCTCTGTTCCATCCTCGACGCTCACACTAACCACCAAACTGCCATCCGCTTCCATGACCAGGACCAGCAGACCTGTATTTATATGGAGATTAGAGAAAAGAAGGAGACAATCCTCCTCCCTCGAGTGAATTAAACTGAAGTGATACCATCAGGGTTGGATCTCCAAAAGATCCAACTGCTGATATCATCACATGTTCAATCTTTATGTTTTTGCTTACTCACTTTCTGCTTTGCTTCCAGTAACTGCAATCTTAGTAATTGATCTGGTAATTCCTCTTTTTTCGCTTTCTCTTCCTCTCCCCATCTTGAGCCACATGCAAATAGTGTACTAAATGTTTTTTCCCAGCAAGCATATTCACAAACAGGCATATCAGGATTTAATTTCATCATCTTAGATACTGAAGAGGGTGCACCTTTTAATACTGTACATTGTACCTGTCTTCTTTAGGATTCACACCTGTGTGTTCAATCCATTTTTTTGCTGTCTGGGTTATGTATTCCTTCAGATGCTGTTATAGGTCCCATTTAAACTTGAGAACCGCTGCAGGGGTAGATAAGGGAAAATGCTCTATATCTGCATTTCCCAAGTAAGAAATTACTAATGTCAATGAAGTCTTTAGTATGGCATGTGGAATGTTTGAGCATCATTTTCAATATCATCTGCAGCAGAAGCGGGCACACAATGTCCTAAAATGGCTCTAAAATCACCCAGCGCCAGTTTTGTGCCTTTGGTCAAATTATCCAATTCAGCGAGCTACAATCTACCACCACCAGCAATGCTAGGAAGTTTATCCACCAGGGATTGCACATCTCTGCTCCTAATGTATTTTGTAACAAGGACATCTGCACACAAGTGGGACTTTGAGAACGTGTTTGCATAGGATGAATACTTTGGGATCTGTCCTTTAAATCTCTCCTCATACGTTCTGTTCCCGTTAATTTCTGCCACTCTGCAATTTCAACTTCTGTAGTAAAACGATTCAAGCCATTAACATTTGTCATGGATTCTTCAACATCAGCGACTCCATCTGAGGATAACTCCAAAACTGATGTATGACTAGGGCTGATAAAATCTATCAAATCAGCAGGGTTGTACTTTTGCCAAACACCTTTAAGCTCCATTTTAACTTTAACCTCTGGTTCTGCTGACTGATGATTTCTAGACCCATAGTCAGCAGAAGCTATTGGTGATCTAATTCTTGCTTTCTTTTTATCAACCCGATTTAAGTCTGCTGTCTGGTGTGTTATAGCTAAACATACAGAAGGACTGCCCCTAGAGGGGTCCTCACCATGTGGTCTTCAGCGTCTGCTTTCGTCATGCTTCGTTAGTCTGAGGGCTAAAAATACTTCACTACTGTACTTAAGTATATTTTGGAGTACTTTATACTTTTATCGAGTATAAAATTTTTTGATAACTTTTACTTTTACTTCACTATATTTCCGAACGTAAATGCATACTTTTACTCTGATACATTTTCAATGTTTGGTTTAGTTACTCGTTACAAAAAAAAAGAGAGAAAGAGAGACGTGCCAGACGTGCTGCTGTGGGCCAGCGGGGGCGGGGCCTGGCGCTCCACGCAGCCAATCATTAACGCGCCTGGTCTTTGATTGACAAGGTAGAGACCCCCTTTAACTCCACTCTCATTGGTTGTGCTGCCTTAAATCCCGCCTTCCCTCTTCCTGGTCGTCTGTTTTCTATTGCGTGTGTGTGCGTGCGTGCTTGGAGCGCGAGAGATTCAGTTTTGATTCAGTTTTTAATGAACTGACACTGAAATGACACTGCCGTTACCACAATTAAAACTAGACTACGAAACTAGTCCCAGTTAAGAAACTAGATATTATCTGCAAGGCTGCTGAGTGCAGTTCTGAACAGAAGCAACAGAAGCAGGAGAGAGTTTTGATTTGTTGAACTTGAGAAATGTAAGTAACCAACGTTAATATCTCAAAATAGCATTTAATTCTGAAGTATGACACATTTTATCAACAAAAACCTAATCTCCTCTATAAAACTAAATATTCTGTGCCAGGCAGGAGTCCTGAAGACTGCTGGAAAGATGGAAAAGCAAAGACTGTAGACTATTAAAAATTCAGATTCTTAGCCACAGCCATCTGAAAAAGAAAAGGTGAGGGTTTCCCTTTTACCAATATTGCATCGTTATTATTGCTTTCATTTATTGTCGACCCTTCAAGGCAGTTCAGGTATGAATAGCAGGTGTAATTTCTTTAATATAATATGCATAATATACAGTATAAGAACACTAAATGCCACCTAAACAACTGCTATTCTTGTTTAGACCTTTGCGTAGTTATAATATTATGATTAGGATTCCACAAAATAATAGTGTTATTCATTTGACTTTTTCTACTTCTAGAATTAGGATAAAGACAAATAAAATAGAGGAACACTAGTTACATTTGTTTTATTGTACATAGATTTCCACACTGTCCATTAGTAAATTAGTACAAACTAGAGGCAGAGCTAGACATTCTCATCATCAGGGGTTTAGCCCATAAAATATTACATCATTACGAGGGTAATTTGGTTCACCAAAAAGTAAGCAATTATTTAATCTGTTGATGTGGTTGCAAAATTAATTTAATATAGGCCTTTACATATCTTAAAGTTTAATCTGCTGTTCTTTAATAGTCGTACTAGTATATTCCAATAGTATATTAATATGTTCTCATTTCAATGATGAAATGGACAACCAGTCATGTAACAATTCAGTCTTGGTGTCACCAATCTTACTCAAAGTACAGTATTGGGTCCTCCATGCTCCTTATGTATTAAGATTTACTGCACATTTAAACATTGACAACTCACTATTGTTAGGGAAATAATTAGTTGTCTGAGAAGATGTAGGTAAGGAGAAGCTGTTATCTACACTTTAGATATATGATGTAAGAAATGTGTTTGGAATGTTAAGAAAAATTACATGAAATGGGCTACACAGAGCAACTACAACCCAATTGTACATTTTTTGAAATTTGAGTTTAATATTTGAAATGCTGTTAGTATCAGTTACACTTCTACTTCCACTGCAGAGTAAATACAATAAATGTATCTGTCAAATGTAAAATTGAATGTATAATTTTGCTGTTTTATAATTCAGACAGAGTATCTTCAATAAAAAATTAGGGTGGGGTTTATCTCTGTGCATTTCTATATATTCTAAAGAAAATACAGGATAAATCTAGACAACAGACATATTTTGACTATATTTGGTTTAATAGGCACATATTTGCCGTCTGTCTCTGTTGCTGTTAGTTCAAATGGAAAAAAGTCCCAATTCGACATTCACCAGATCCGGTGATGCTTTAAACATTAACAAACAGCATCTAGTGTGTGCCGTGGTTATAAAATTTTGAAGGAAATGATGATTTTCTCTTTAGACAGACGAAACGCACCCTGACGCTCAAGCCAAGCATCAAAAAATAGGAGCATGCATATTGCGTAGGACCAATGACGTCAGACCAGGGAAGGTTTGTTTGTAGGTGTCCCTACCAAAGTTCAAATTAAACCTACGCCCTTGCATCTTTGTTTCACAATCAGACCATGATGGGACCACAGATGAGCTCAGTAGATGCAGTCGTGGATTCAGAATGCCTGTCTGAAAAGTTAAATCTGAACTATTTATCTTAATCTGAGTTTTAAAAAAAAACAAAGTTCAGTATGCAAATTCATAAAGGATATCTGTAGGGATTTACTAACTTATTAGCAATTTGCTTGACAGAAGACATGGACTGGTCATGAGACCGCTATAATATATGGCAGGCTTATGTCTTACATGAGAGTGCATATCTAATGGTGTGTATATATATATATATATATATATATATATATATATATATATATATATATATATACAAACTGCTAGATTTGTCGTTGTTGTAAGCAAAAGGGACAATTACTATTAAACGTAGTAATAGCAACCCTTGTGCCCTAACCCTAGTTTTGTGTCTTTAGGGAAATGATTCCTCACTTTTATCAATATAGCTAGTCTAACTATTGCCATCATGCAGGTTTTACAAATGCACAAGGTTTTATCGAGTGAAAACATTTCAATGTGTTTGTCACTGCTTTTGGATGGGCCTATATTGTAGCTTGTTTGACGAGCTTTAGATCAAAAGTGTGTCAACTCTAAGAATCTTACACCTGGACTAAACATGGAAAGCTTGTTGTTCATGCCAGGAATCAGTCAACACTGGGGGCTGAGCACCCCTAAAGGTCAGATCCTAGAATCGCCCCTCATCACCACCAACAGGATAAGAAGCTGGTTCAGTAGTAAAGCAGGTTAAATTAACCTTGTGGTATAGGTAGAGCATCTAATAGAGCCGGGAGTCCTGATTTTCTGAACTAAATGATACCTGCAGCCGCAAGTGTATCTATTAGCAAGTTTACCACTTCCTGTAGGTTAACTATCACTTTATCACTTAACCATGTTCTTAGTATACACCCCCTTTGCCTGCACTTGGTTGTGTACAATTTTAAAGTGGGTTTCCCAAAGTGTGGTGGTGCGCGAGCGGCCACTAGGGGGTGCACGAGCTGAAATCTGTAATGGCGGTTTGACAGTGTTTTTTCCCCACACCATAAAGACGTGTAAATAAACATTTCCTTTGTGAAAATTAAAATCAAAACTGCAAATTTAATAAATAAATAAAATGTATTGACATGAAAATCTATTTATTTTAAAAAGTCTTGTTCCACGCTTCATTTTAAGATGAAGTTATTTCTTCTACGCATTGTGTTTCATATGCGCACCCAGCTTGTCCCCTCTATTTCATTCATTCGCAAATATGCTCTATTGGCTGAAACCAGGGAATCAGAGGAGAGAATTGCAACAGATCTGGGAGAAGACAAATGTCTCTCCATCTCGTTCCTCACTTCACGTCGTGTTCATCAGCAGAGGGAAAATTTAATTCGGGCCGAAGGTTTTGAGCGACACAGTCTCTGTCCAAGCAGCGCTGCTCATTGTGCCGCAGACAGCCGCAGTTTATTTTAAAGATGCAGTTTTTAGCGCATATTCAGACAGGGAAAATCCATGTTGCCTGTAAAAGTTTTTATTTCTCTGATTAATAACATCTTTATGGAGCGCTCTGTTATCTCTCTCTCTCTCTCTCTCTCGCTCCCTCGTTCGCTCGTCATCAGACACAAATCAAACTTCTTCCTGTTTGTATTTTGCAACGCAAATTGTGAGTCAGACTCAGATTAACACGATGCACGAAATAAACAAAATGAGAACACACAGGTAGATCATCAGAGTTTAGTCCGTGAATGCACCAGGATGGCCGCTTCAGAGACGTTTCAGGTTGTGGAGGAGTGGCCAATCTGAGCGTCTCTTTCTTTCTCTGAGCCACTGATGCACCTGAAAATCCTCAGGATTCTGTTTGTGGATGTTGCAACTTTATTTCAGTTTAATTCAAATTATGTTCTAATTTTATTCCCACAACTCTTGTTCTGATGGTTGTAATGATGTAACTGCAACAGATTTCTTTTTTTTTTTTCGGGGCGGCGTGGGCGGGGGGGGGGGGGGGTAGGGGGGGGAGGGAGTTGGGGGGGTGCGGTTGGGACACTGAAGGGGGTACGCGGCTAAAAAAGTTTGGGAACCCCTGCCTTAGACCAATCCTCGCCTGACATCAACAAGGTTGGGGCTGTAGGTGGAGTAATAAACGACACATTTGGTTTGTGGGTGTTCTCTAGTAATGTGTTGTTCCTGGGGGTGTAACCAGGAACAGATTCTACAGTTAACTCTCTGCCCAACATGTCCAGGAATGGATAAAGTCCGGAGGGGGGCGTGTTTAAGATGTAGGGGGGGGGGAGAGATCTGTCCTGCGGTGCGGGGAAATGTTCTGTTTTTTTCTTTTTCTGTTGCCTAAAAGAAATGTTTACTTCTCTGCCAAATATCCAACAACTTTTCCAAATTTCTGACCTCTCTCTTACTTTTAACATACTGTTGTACTAATGATTTACCCAACGGCTCACCGTTCTCCAACCGTTTTTCCTCCAGATGTAACTGCTTCGACAACCTTTTGTCTCCACAGAAACCGCATTCCCTTGTCCAAATTTTCCTGCATTTCAACAAAAGTCATCAATGCATCAACCTGTTCTCCCAGCGATTTCCAGGGCGCACGGCCCCATTCACTTTCACCAATATCCTGGCCAAACACTCCCTCCATGGTGATCACTTTCTTACCTTTTCCTCAAAAATAAAATCAACTCCACACAGTAACTTTCCACCATAAATCCCATACGCTCAGTTATGATTCTCAGTCCCACATATGCATGCGCACTGCACACACACTATTACTCTCAAGCGCCGCAGACTCAAGCAGGCTCTCCTTCACTCATGCAACCACAATGGATCCCATTTTAACCGAGACAATACGTTGGACAAGACAAAGACAACATATAAGACAGACAGCTTGTGCACAAGGAGAGTCCTCTGCGACCCTCCCTTTCGACGGAACTTTCTTTTTTCTTTTCAATACCTCCTGGTCTAACCGCCGTGCTTCCAGAACCTCGTTCTGGAGCTGAGAAACAACCCAAATTGTCTCTCTGGGATCCCTTTAAATCTATTTTATTCACAGTCTCACTTTAAGTATGCTACCAGTATCTTAACTTCTATCGCTTTCTTCTTTTTGAGTGTCCAAATTTCAAGGGGTAACACTCCTCCCCAGCCCTAACTTCACTGGTGTTTGTCAGCCCTGGTGCTAAGGTGGCCAATCCTCGGGACAAACGTTTGAGTTCCTATTTTTTGTCTTTATTTATATTTTATCTTATTTTATTCATATTTTATAGTTTTTATCTTATTTTATTTTAAGTTTTCGACATAGACTTAATCATAAATCCCATTCAATCTTTCCTTGGTTTCAACATAAAGTCCATTCAATTCTTTCATTCTAGTTGCTCTGTGTGATCTGATATATTTGAGAAGAGAGATTTTCATCCACAGCACCACTTGATTTAGCTACGTCTAATATTCAGCCAATAGGAGAATCAAAAATCCCCTTACCTTTTTTCGGGTCGACCCTGTGTTGCTGTAGATGATTACTCCTTCGTGCCCAAATTCAAAAGATTCCTCAGCTTACTACCAAATCCGGGTCACTAGGCACCATTTAACAAGTGTGGCCTGTTATTTCTTCGTGTTTCGTTCACGGAGGACCGCCTCACCTGGTTTGGAGATTTGGTAGAAAAAGAAGAAGCAATTATCAGAGAGACACACTTAATGTATACATGTATTTATTACCATTGGAATTCCAAAGGGAGACAAAACATTTACACCCCATACAATGATGCTTAATTTAGTATTTTACCTGACATCCTACCCCATGGTGCTGCAAGTGATTTGTCTTCTTTAGCAGACTTTTTTGGCCTCTCTTCCACAGGTTGCTTTAGGAATTCGGGTCCATTCTGCCACACAGAATTCTCTCGGAGGTCCTCTGGGGCTGCGCGTCTTGTCATGATGTCTGCAATGTTAAGGTCTCCTGAGATCCACCACCAGAGACTAGTGTCTCTCGTGTCTTCTCCAAGGAGATTTTGGCCAATCCTCATCTTTTTCTTCCTCTTTGAGAAGTTGATTGAGGTCATTAGGTACAGTTTATCACTTTCTACAAGGTAGTCGACTCCCAGGGCTTTGATGTCTCCTTCTCTCATTTGGTTTGGGTTAATGAGCACTATGTTGGACAATGTTGTTATGCCAGAAACCTGTTTGGTTATGAATATTATTATTAATTATAATCTGCCATTATAATTTAATAATAGATCATTCCAACTCAAATGGTAGCTATAACAAATATAATTCAAATGGTTGTGATCCAAGGGCTGTGAACCTGTAATGATTAACACTAACAATGCATTTATTAATTAGCAGCTATGAACTTTATTTATGCTGGAAAAATGTGATCTGACCGGTTGTTGACCGATTAGACTTATCCCGCAAACTTTGATAACTCAAATTGTAATTGCAATTGGAGTTTTAACCCTTACTTCTTTATCACAAACCAATGAAAATGTCTCAGTTAACTCAGTTGTTAACTCAAAAAGAGGTACTTCTTTTGCTCTTAGAGGCCATTCAACTTCTGGACCAAAATAACCACAAACAATTACTATTTCACATGTTATTGTTTATTAAACTAATAATTCCCTGTTGCAGCAATTATTATATTTAATAAAACACTCGAAAACACTACTCGCTACTCAAAGAACATGCAAAAGAAAATAAATATAAATATATTTACATAATACAAGCTGAAAATTAAGACTGATTGACATTACATTCAAGAAGTCGGCACTTTGACATAGCAGCATTGAAAGACAAAATAGCTTTGAGATAGCACAATACCGGAAACAGAAGTACCGGAAACAGACCTGAAGCCAGATGAGTAACACCTCTGCGCTCCACAACAAGCTAAGCTTAAATGTTTAGAACTACACCATCCCACCCCAATTCAGTTCAATTCAATACAATTCAATTTTATTTATATAGCGCCAATTCATGAAACATGTCATCTCAAGGCACTTTACAAAGTCAAATTCAATCATATTATACAGATTGGTCAAAAACTTCCTATATAAGGGAACCCAGTTGATTGCATCAAAGTCCCGACAAGCAGCATTCACTCCTGGAGAAGCGTAGAGCCACAGGGAGAGTCGTCTGCATTGTCCATGGCTTTGCAGCAATCCCTCATACTGAGCAAGCATGAAGCGACAGTGGAAAGAAAAAACCACCCATTAGCGGGAAGGAAAAACCTCCAGCAGAACCGGGCTCAGTATGAACGGTCATCTGCCTAGACCGACTGGGGGTTACAGAAGACAGAGCAGAGACACAACAAGACAGACAAACAAGAACAGAAACACACATTGATCCAGTAATCTGTTCTACATTAGATGGTAATAGTGGGTGATCTGTCTTCCTTGGATGATGTCACAGCTAACAGAACGCTAGACCAGGTGTACCTACTATGAAGAAAAAAAGAGCGAGAACAAAAAGTTAAAAGCTGAAATGACAATAGTCATTTCAATGTAATGCAATGCAAAACTGGAGAACAGTAGAACTCAGTAGAGTGAGAAAAATAGGCCCTGATGTCCTCCAGTAGCCTAAGTCTATAGCAGCATAACTATAGAGGTAGCTCAGGGTAACATGAGCCACTCTAACTATAAGCTTTGTCAAAAAGGAAAGTTTTAAGATTAGTCTTAAAAGTAGACACGGTGTCTGCCTCACGGACCAAAACTGGGAGTTGGTTCCACAGGAGAGGTGCCTGATAGCTAAATGATCTGCCTCCCATTCTAGTTTTAGAGACTCTAGGAACCACCAGCAGACCTGCAGTCTGAGAGCGAAATGCTCTGTTAGGAACATATGGGGCAATCAGAGCTCTGATATATGATGGAGCTTGATTATTAAGGCCTTTATATGTGAGAAGGAGAATTTTAAATTCTATTCTTGATTTAGCAGGAAGCCAATGAAAGGAAGCTAAAATTGGAGAAATATGATCCCTCTTGTTGATTTTCATCAGAACTCTTGCTGCAGCATTTTGGATCAGCTGAAAACTTTGAATTGCGTTTTGTGGACTTCCTGATAGTAAAGAATTACAATAGTCCAGCCTTGAAGTAACAAATGCATGTTACCAAGATTTTTTACTTTATTACCAGAGGCCAAGTTAATGCCATCCAGATTAAGTGATTGATTAAGAAGTTTATTTTTTGAGGACTCTGGTCCAAAGATTACAACTTCTGTCTTGTCAGAATTTAAATGCAGGAAATTTAAAGTCATCCAGCTTTTGATGTCATCAAGACATGACTGCAGTTGAAGTAATTGATTGGATTCATCAGGATTTATGGATAAATATAGCTGAGTGTCATCAGCATAAGAGTGGAAATTAATCCCATGATGTCTGATAATTTTGCAAATCAGAAGCATATATATAGTAAAGAGAATTGGTCCAAGGACTGAACCCTGTGGTACTCCACAAGTGACCCTAGAGTTTGAAGAAGATTTATTATTAACATGAACAAACTGGAATCTGTCTGATAGATAAGATTTAAACCAGCCTAATGCTTTCTCTTAATCCCTACAGTATGCTCAAGTCTTTGTAGGAGAATATTGTGATCAACTGTATCAAATGCAGCACTGAGATCTAACAGGACAAGTACAGACACAAGTCCATTATCTGAGGCCATGAGAATATCATTAGTGACCTTCACCAGAGCTGTTTCAGTGCTATGATGAGCTCTGAAGCCTGACTGAAACTCCTCAAGTAGGTCATTACTTAGTAAATGTTCACAAAGTTGATTAGCAACTACTTTCTACTGAATTTTAGATAAGAAAAGAAGATTAGATATAGGTCTGTAATTTACTTATAATAATAATAATAATAATAATAATAATAATAATAATAATAATAATAACAGCTACTTTAAAAACCTGTGGTACATATCCGTTTACTAAGGATAGATTAATCATGTCTAAAATAGTGCCACTGATCAAAGGGAATATCTCCTTAAACAACTTGGTTGGGATTGGGTCTAACATACAGGTAGAAAGTTTAGATGAAGCTAAAATTGTAGATAGCTCAGAAAGCTCTACTTCTTCTAAACAGTTAAAACACCGCGCAGGTTCTAAAGATTCCTCCAACACTGTCTCATTTACTGAGGACGAGGTAATCATGTTCGGGAGAATGCCAATTATTTTATTTTTAATGGAATCAATTTTATTTATGAAGAATCCCATAAAGTCATTACTGCTAAGAGCTAAGGCAATGGATGGATCAACGGAGCTGTGACTCTGAATAAGTTTGGCAACTGTACTGAAGAGAAATCTACGATTATTTTTATTCTCCTCAATTAATGGTGAAAAACATGCTGCTCTAACTCTGCGAAGGGTCTTTTTATACAACAATAGACTGTCTTTCCAGATTAGATAGGATTCCTTTTGGTGTGTAGAGTGCCATTAACTCTCCAATTTCCTAACATTGTGCTTCAAAGAACGCAGCTCTATATTAAACCAGGGAGCCAGCTTCCTGTGAATAATCACCTTCTTTTTCAAGGGAGATACATCGTCTAATGCAGAACGCAATGACGAAGTCACACCGTTAACAAAGGTGTCGATTTGTGAATGGGAAGAAACAGCATTGCTGCCATCTGCAGGGCATTTCTGCAATACTGAGGATATTAAAAGGGGGACAGACTCTTTACGTTTTGATACAGCATTATTCGATAAAGATCTACTATAATGGAACCCTCTTTTGGGGGTGGAGAACTCAGTTAGATTAAACTCAAAGGTTATTAAAAAATGGTCAGATAGGACAGGGTTGTGAGGAAATATTGTTAATTCTTCACAATCAATGCCATATGTCAGCACAAGGTCTAAAGTATGTAACCAAGAGTGCGTCGGTTTATGCACATTTTGAACAAAACCAATTGAATCTAGGATAGTTTTAAAGGCTACACTAAGGTTATCACATTCAGTGTCAACATGAATGTTAAAATCACCCACTATAATAACCTTGTCAGTGTTTAACACCAAATCAGATAAGAAGTCTGACAACTGATCCAGAAACTGAGTGTAAGGGCCTGGTGGACGATACAAAACAACAAACAGAAGAGGTTTTTTTGCTTTGCAGTTTGGATGAGGGAAACTGAGGGTTAAATGTTCAAAAGAACTGTAGTTATTAATTGGCCTGGGACTAATTAATAAATCAGACTGAAAGATGGTTGCCACTCCTCCTCCTCTTCCCACAGATCTGGGAATGTGGAAATTTGAATAATTGGAGGGAGTTGACTCATTTATACTAACGTAATCCTCTTGTAGCCAGGTTTCTGTGAGACAAAACAAATCAATCTGTTTTATCAGAAATCAATTCATTAACTAACAAAGTCTTTGGAGGGAGAGACCTTATATTTAATAGACCACATTTAATTGTTTTATTTTTTTGGTTCAAGGTGATCCGTATGGATTTTTATTAGATTTTTATGATTTGTTCCTTTTAGATAAGTTTTTGATCTATCCAGTTTTGGCTGTGGGAAAGACACCGTCTCAATAGGGTAATGGGTGGGTAACAGTACAGAAGCTGCAGAGAGGTGTGTTAAACTATGGCTCTGCTTCCTGGTCTGGACCCTGGGTTGTCAGTATTTAGGAGAACTAATAAATCCGGCCAGATTCCTAGAAAGAAGAGCTGCACCATCCAAAGTGGGATGGATGCCGTCTCTCCAGATCAGACCAGGTTTTCCCCAGAAGGTTCGCCAGTTATCAATGTAGCCCACGTCGTTTTCGGGACACCACCTTGACAACCAGCGGTTGAATGACGACATGTCAATATGTCATCACTGGTCAGATCAGGCAGGGGACCAGAGAAAATTACGGAGTCCAACATTGTTTTACCAAACTCACACACCGAAGCAACACCAACTTTAGTTACTTCCGATCGGCGTGACCGGGTGTCATTACCGCCGGCGTGAATAACAATCTTACTGTATTTACGCTTATCCTTAGCCAGTAGTTTTAAGTAGGATTCTATGCCGCCCGTTCTGGCCCCTGGCAGGCATTTATCTATGGTCCCTGGTGTCTCTAGTGCCACGTTTCTTAGTATGGAGCTGCCAATAATTAAGGTCGGCTCCTCAGCGGGTGTGTCGCTGAGAGGGGAAAATTTATTAGAAACGCAGACGGGTTGGTGGTGATCTGGTGATACTCAACTAACATGAGTTAGTTGGGTAGAAAAACTTCTAATAATTTTTCCATAAGGATCCACATCAGTGTGGTTCTGGGAGCAGATAACAGTTGAGCAGCTTGAGCAGCTCTGAGATCTTGGGCTAGCAGATTGATGAAACATTGTTTTTGGATGAACCTCATGCATAAATGTAAGATAAGGCCCATCCATCATGATTTGACATTCAGCCTGGGTGGCTGCCAAACAGGGGGAAAAGCCGTGTATTGCTGGATGGGCCTTCCTCTGGAATATCCCCCTCCTCTTTGGGGATAATTGTGTGGAAAATTGCGAGAAATATGACCCAGTTGGTTGCAGCTCCAACATAAAAGGTAATTGGTTTGGCTGTTGGTTTTTAATAGTAATAGTAATATCATCTTTATTGTCATTGAAACATACATTACAACGAAATTTGTTCTCTGCTTTTAACCCATCCCCTTGGGGAGCAGTGGGTTGGCATGTGCGGCGCCCGGGGAGCAATCTGGGGTTAAGGGTCTTGCTCAGGGACCCAGAGTGCAGGCGCTGGGGATCGAACCAGGTACTTGCATCCTTCTCTGAGTGCAAGCGCGCTGCTCTAACAACTAGGCCAACACTCCCCTCACACTATTTACATAGTATGTACTATTTACGGATAGTAGCTTCTTCCTGTCCTATTAAACCCTCTACCCCTGTTGCCATATTGGGGTTGGCAAGGACCAGGGAAGGCCTGGTACATTTGGTAGGGGTCAGTCCCATAGGCAAATTAATCCACAGGTGGTATAATCACTGGTGGAGTAGGTACAAGAGGGAGATACTACAGGAGAAGTAGTTACAATTAGTTGCGCTGTATTCTGGGGTTGAGTTTTATTGTACTTCTTTTCATTTGTTTTATCTCTATGATCTCCGAGTTATTCTTTCATTAACTGAGTTTTTAATTTTTCTGCCTCCTCCTCAGCTTTTGTTTTCAATGTCATGTCGGTTGAGATGGTGAACTACGGAAGCCATCCATTCATCTAGAAGCAAAACTTCCCCGCCCACTAGTTTTTCCATTTCCTCCTTTACCAAAGTTAATTTTATTTCATAGCCTGTTTAAAAAGTCTCCTTGATGATTTAGAAAGGAGATTTTCCAACCGGTTCTTCCCAAATGCAGAGCATCTTAGCTACATATATTTTAGGAGTTTCACCACACTGTATACCCGAATAAGTTCAGAATACCCTAAATCTTTGTGGAAACCGATTACCTCAGTTTTTGAGTAAATAAGTTACAATATTTAAGTTTGAATTACTTACAACTTTTACATAATTAAACATTACTAATTCACTAAAAATAAACATTGTGAGGGCTAGGGTTGGGAATTGAAAAGATTTTCACGATTCCCTTATCGATTCCATTCCTTTTCGATTCCAATTTGTGGAAAAAAGGATAACAACCAGTTTGATGATGAGCATCAACTTTGTTTCAAACTAACAAGGGGTCCGTTCTTCGTACGTCGCTAACTCAGTTAGCAGGATTTCATTGTGGACGATTTGGCATGATCTTGGATCGTTTGGTTCTTCGAAAGACATCCTGCACTTGTTGTCATAGCAACATGTGCGCCAGTTTAAGCCTGCTCGAGAGCAGGCTTATTTCATGTAAACAAGATTAGATCACGGCTGTATAAGCGGAGGAGATGGGGAAGTCTGCCGTAGCCATGTCCATTTTTACGACTGCAACCTGTTGCGGAAGGTGCAAGAATAATTTGCAGAGTTTTTCGAATTAATCGCGTATTGCGCAATAGACAGGATCCTTGAGCGCAGCGCGACAGTAGAGAGATTTTCTTGGTGGCTGTTATAAACAGACAAACACATCATTTAACAGTGGCTTTTAAAGAGGAAAAAGTGGTGTTGGAGCCATAAATCTAAAATATTTAAGTTATTTGTATGATGGATTGCTTTTTATTTTTATCCTATTCAGTAAGAAGATTTGTTCGGGCCATTTTATTGTGAAGTTTAGTTTACTTTGAAAGGCTTGCTTCCTGTCGAGCCGTATATTGTATTAGAAAAAACTATGGATGGATTATCTAGCCACGGAGCAATACAGTTTTACCGTGTAAACTGTGGATGACTTGGAAAAGGAAAATTTTCATTTTTTATGGATAAAGATTTTTTTTGTTAAAATTCCCAGTTTGCACATGTCCTTTACTTCCCGTGTCTAAGGAATGACACTGAAATTTGGATCTCTTGACATAAGTGCTTTTTTTAAATAAAGTATAATAATTAAAGGCTACCATTTTGTAGAATATTCTTGTATTTCACTTTTACTTGTTCCCGTGTTCTAGTGGGTCCTGTGGAGGCTCTGACATAAAAGAACAAAGTAAATATGAGATTATTAAAATGCAAAAATACATACTGTAGAAAGTGATAGAAACATCTACCATGGACAGTATTTACGCATTAATTTGTCTGCTGCTTTTTGCCAGCCCTCTCTCTTGGCTTTAACAGATTTTGAGGTGTTTTAATTAATGACTCAAATTCGGCATAACCTTCCATTAAAAGCTCTTGTTCTGATTGGGAGAAAAACTGTGGGCGTTCCTTGGCCATGCTGAACAGCCAATAGCAGCGTTGCTGATCATTGTTTCTACTATCGATACATTTCCCCTTTTAAACAAACGCATGCATGCGCAGTTATCTCAGATAACCCAATCCAGCGATACTAATCGCAAACAACAGGTGTGTTCGAAGAACCCAATTAGCCGGATCATGATTAGCCGGATGAAATCATCTTGGATGTGTCATTTGATCTTGGATGTTTTAAGCAACGTATGAAGAACGGACCCCAGGTCAAGATGTCCACAGCAAATGTGCAACTGGAGTAACATTTATATTTGGTTAAATAAAAAAAAGGAATATAAGAACGAACTTAAATACAGTAGATGAGTTGTTTAGAATACAAGAAATGTCATGAATCAGAGCAGAGGACCCAGAATTCAACTAGACCAGCAGAGGTTCGGTAAAATAATATTTATTAACAAAATCCAAAAACCAAAAAGGGCAGATAAACAAACAGTCCAGTTGGGCAGGCAAGGCAGGAACAGACAGAAACAGGGTGGCTCACATCTCTGGGGACAAGGGTTCAAAAAATCCAAACGCAACCAATAAACAGAAACTTGCAAGAGGAAACTCACCCATACTCAAACAGACGACCTGGCACTGATGTCTGGTCTCAACAGTTTATATGGAGGTGGAAGCAGGTGAAACCGGTGAGAGGTGATTGCAGCAGGGGTGGAGTTAGGCAGGTGTGCAGAATAAGTAATTAGACCAGACATCAGTGCTGAGGCTCAAAACAAGAACAGATCAGACAAATCTAAAAAGCTGACAAGACAAGTGGACAGAAACAAACTACACACGATCTAATAAAGAACAAAACAACCCTGAAGTACAAACCTAAAACAGAAAATAAAGCTAAGACTAAAACTGATGACAAAACAGGATAAACTAACAGTAAACAAGAACCTAGACAAGACAAAACTCAAAGCAACGAGAGAACCTAAGGAAGGAGGGCAAAATACCTTAAACATAAACCAGAAAAAAACCCAAATCATGACAAGAAAATGTAAGTTTGTTGTGACAGTTGCTTATTAATCTCTCTTTAGACAACCTCAGTCATCTAAATCTAATGGAGAAGCCATCCGTTTAATGAAAAAGCATTACTGTACAATTTTGGGAAATAAACTCATCTCCCCCTAATTTAAATTAAACGAGCGTCACCGTTCTCTCGCTCCCTGAACTGCGGAGCAACTTCGTAGCATGTTTCGTTACATGCATTGCAATTGCTAGAATCATGTAAGAATTCCAGCTACCAGTAGTTCTAATTAAACATGCTACCAATGAAGGGCTGGATTAACGAGAAAGGCACACTCCCTTAATAGAGGTAGGAAACTGGTTTATTTCCAGAAATGGCATATGATTTACTAGGAACCACATTAAGCACAGCCAGTGATGTAAAACCAAGGTCGCTGAGTGTTGCCAACTCAGCGACCTTGTCGCTATATTTAGCGACTTTTCAGACCCCTCCAGCGACTCTTTTTCAAAAAAGCGACTAGCGACAAATCTAGCAACTTTTCTGGTGTCCCTCTCAGCGCTGCAGTCAGAGCCACAGCATGTTTACCCTCAGTGTCCAGACTGCAAATGAAGCGCGCATGCGCCGGGATCGACGGCGCAGGTTGATCATAAATAACTGAATTTGAAATATTTTATCCTAAATAAATAACGGCATTTGATTCACACAGCCACATGTTCGTGTTTTACCGTGATTTGTAGGCTCCTTGGTGGACCACAAGGGAAAAAAGAAAATGTTAAAGAAAAGTTGAAAAAGATTTTTTGTAACTCCGCCATAGCATCTCTTTATGGTTCATTTTGCCGGTCTCAAACCCGGGTAAAGGAGGAGGGTTAGTATTGTAATAAAATAAACATTAATAAAAAATAAAATAAATAAATAATAATAATAATAAATAAACATTAATGGACAGAAAAAAGTAGCTCTATATATATTCTGAGTGTTTTTACTCACTTTTTGTCTCTCTCTAACAACGTTATTTCTCCCACAGCGTCAATAACATGCACATCACATCATGTGGCAGATTATGCAAATTAGGCGATGACGTCATTCAGCGACTTCTAGCGACTTTTAGCACAGCCAATAGCTACTTTCCTTACTGAGGAGTTGGCAACACTGTGTAAAACTAGCTACTTAGCACCAGAGCTGCCTTCCATGCTGGTCGTTACTTTAGCTTCTGTCCGGCAAGAATCAAAAACACGGCATTCGTTAAATTGTATGCCATGTTGTGTGCGCAGGTGTTTCTGCCTGTTGGATGTATTTCCTCCCGCGGATATAATTGCCATTTTGCAATGATTCCAAAGCGCCTTGTTGCCATCTTTCTCTTCCTTAAAATTAAGCCAAACTTTCGAACACTTCCCCCGATGGGGCGCCACTTTTTTTTTTTTTTGCTTTAAGCCTGGTCACGTCATGCGCAGGTTACGCACATGTGCTTACTGAATGCAGTGTGTGTAACTTGCGTATAAAACGTGGCGTAACTTGCGTAAAAAAAACTACCGTTGTGCTGCTCAGAGCCGCGGCACGACGGAATCGAAAAGAGAATCGTTAAGCAAGCTGCCAAATGGTGTCACGGAGTTGGAAAACACGGAACCGGTTCTGAACAGGAACCGGTTTTCGATTCCCATCCCTAGTGAGGGCACTGCACTTAAAACATTTATTTTAATTTGTATACATTTTTTTAATTTCTTTGTAATTTGTTAGGATGATGTAGTACTCAATTGATTAACTTTTTTAAACTCAAAAATTATTTTGTTTAGTAACCAAAAAGATAATTTTAGATATCGCATAAACTACTTTTTAAGTTCAGAATACTCAAACTTCTTCACACAACAAATTCAGAATATTTTAAATGTTTTTATTCAAATGCCTTTTCTCCAAAACTGTAGGTAAACCAACACCACATACACACATCTGTATGGGTGTGTGTGCAAATTCTTTGCAAACATGTGTAACTGATACAGGGAACTTGTACTCAGTGTAAAGGTAAGGCCTTTAAAAACTTCCAAAAACATCTTCTAGTGAACTTACAGATATGGCCTTTCTACTTCAAAAATGTAACTTAAGACAATTTATAACTTTAAATGAATAAATAATAAATTCAATAAATAACCAAAAAAGTACATCTAAAGATGTAGTCATTGCACAGAAATAGAAAAAAATCGAATAAAAAAGTCATTTTATAGATTTAAAATATGTTTTTTGAAAAGAGGGGCCAAAAAATAAATAAAAATGATGTATATCTACATCATCTATATCTCTATTTGGAGTGTTACTAAGACACACACACACACACACACACACACACACACTCTTCCAGTGCTTTAAACCCATTTTGATTCTCCCTGTAGCAGAAAAAAATCCTTTTTGAAAACCTTCCTGTTGTCCACTTGGATCAAAGAAGAAAGGAAAGAAAGATGGAGAATGGCAACAGATTGGATCATGTCAAGAACAATAACAAAGACAAAAGTGAAAAGGATGGTAAGAAGAAGGAAGGGAGAAAGAAAGTAAAGAAGGACAGGCAAAGAGAAGAGATTGGGTCCAGGATGCAAGAAGAAATGATGTAGGGAAAGGAGGGAAGAAAGAAAAAAAGAAATAAACAACTGTATGGGTCTTAGCCTCCTGATCTCGCGAGCTTTCAAGGTTTCACTCGCAGATCAGTCTGGCTACTCTCCGTTAAAGAAAATTTGGAGCCGTTCACCAAACGAACTTCCAATCAGCGTTGGCTTTGAGGCGGGTTGAGGTGTGACGCAACGAGAAGCGCGACAGTTCAGTCTAAAGAACATGGCGGCTTCAGCCGATGAAACTAGCGTTAGCGTGGCTATCGAGCAAGTTTTATCGGAATTACAGAGTATTTCTTTGCTGAGCTAACGAGCCTTTACCTGCAGCAGCAAGAGTAGCTTGGCTTGTGGTTGTGTTTTCGTCGTCGCTCTGTTACGAGCGACGACAAAGCATGTTGACGAGTACGTCATATGCTTCGTTGATCTGATTGGTTTATTTGGCCCGTCTATCACCAACATAGGCCAATCAGCTAACCAGTATTTTCGCCCCTTCCCAAAATTACTTCAACGGAAGGTTTCCAGATGGATATGCAGAGCAAATCCATCTGGCGGAGTCAGGTAATATGGGTCTAGGAAGGAAAAAAGAAGGGAAATGGCGGGATGGATGGTGGGAAGAAAAGGAGAAAGGGGGAAGGAAGGAAGGAAGGAAGGAAGGGAGGGAGGGAGGGAGGGAGGGAGGACAATTACATAATGTCTACATTTACAGCAGGTCATTTTTCAAAGAAAGCAGAGAAGGTTTCAGGGGTGCACCATCATCCAACCCCATGGGAACCTTCTGAAAGAAGGTGAAGGTGCCAACAAGCTTCTTTGGGTAGTCCAGTTGCAAAGCATAAACCAGCCCAAACAGTAAAGCATATGCATCAGAAAATGTGGTAATGTCCCTCATGAGAAATTCATCTTCAACCACAATGGCTGTGGATACAGGACTGAAGTGAAGTAGAGATGCACTTCTTCCTCTGATCTCCGTGACAATACCAATGGGTGCGTTCCCGATCTCTGACTCCTCTGATTCCACACTCTGGAAAATGCAAAAGTACACTGTAACTATTTCTGAATACTTATACAGCTGCCCACTCAACAATTAAGTATACAGCAAAGTATTACACAATAACAAGTTAACTCCCTCTACTACGCCTCCTCCAATCATCCCGCACTCCTGATGCAAATAACACAAGTTCTGTAGGGGATAACTATTCAATTCAATACAATTTTATTTATATAGTGCCAATTCATGAAACATGTCATCTCAAGGCACTTTACAAAGTCAAATTCAATCATATTATGCAGATTGGGTCAGATTATACAGATTGGTCAAAAATGTTCCTATATAAGGAAACCAGTTGATTGCTTCAAAGTCCCGACAAGCAGCATTCACTCGTGGAGAAGCGTAGAGCCACAGGGAGACTCGTCTGCATTGTCCATGGCTTTGCAGCAATCCCTCATACTGAGCAAGCATGAAGCAACAGTGGAAAGAAAAACTCCCCATTAACGGGAAGGAAAACCTCCGGCAGAACCAGCTCAGTATGAACGGTCATCTGCCTCGACCGACTGGGGTTACAGAAGACAGAGCAGAGACACAACAAGAGAGACAAAAAGCACAGAAGCACACATTGATCCAGTAATCTGTTCTACATTAGATGGTAATAGTAGGTGAGCTGTCTTCTCTGGGTGATGTCACAGTTAACAGAACGTCAGACCAGGTGTACCTACTATGAAGAAAAAAGAGAGAGAACAGAAAGTTAAAGCAGAAATGATGACAAGCAATGCTTAATTGAAGAACAGTAGAAGTCAATAGAGTGAGAAAAATAAATCCTGATGTCCTCCAGTAGCCTAAGCCTATATCAGCATAACTATAGAGGTAGCTCAGGGTAACATGAGCCACTCTAACTAGAAGCTTTGTCAAAAAGGAAAGTTTTAAGATTAGTCTTAAAAGTAGACGGGGTGTCTGCCTCACAGACCAAAACTGGTCATTTATTAGCATTTCTCTTTAATGAACAGCCCATGCTCCCGCATATGAACAGACCCCACTGACGTCTTCACAGCCAGGAGACGCTCATTGCTCCGACTCCATGGGAGTCTTTAGTGCAGCAGAAATTGGGGCAATTTACAAAACGCAGATAAATGTATCAAGGCAGGAAAAATATGTTGTTAATCTGAGCGCTCTCTCTCCTGGCAGGGATGGGAGTTTACCTGCGTGCGAACGCAGCTGACTCTGAGCTCGAATCAACTTAGAAGAAACACTAAAGACAGCTGCACACTTAATTGTACACGTCGTTGTGCCCCGTTGTGTAAGGTGATTAGTGATGAGATCTTTTGGAAAAATATATTAAGACTTACGTTCCAAGTCTTGAAAAACTGTGTCCTGTTCCTGCAAGTATACTGAGAGACAACGAAGGGCCACGGTGCGTTTCATGTTGATATCGTGCACATCCTGGATGGATAAAGAAAGACATGTGAGGTAAAGAACAGGGACCCTTTGCTGGCAAAATATCACTTACTCTACTAAATAGGTTTATGTTACAGGATAACTAATTGAGAATGACTTAAAAGCAGGGCTTTGAACCGGTTCAAGGAACGAAAGCGAAAACCGGGAACTTTTTGTATTTTACAGGGAACAGAAACGAAACCGGAAACGTTATTATTTTTTATGTTCTGGAACTGGAACACTTATTTAAAAATAATGGTAACCGATTAATATCGGTTTTATTTCATTCCTCAAAGTGTTCGTTGCCTAATTAACTAAACAAAAAAAGTCATTATTTTCCTGCGCACCTTACCATGACGGCTGAGGTTCACTTCCTGTGTGACATCACATCACACATTCGCTGACTGAATGGAGAGAGAGCGGTGTCTCCACTAGAGCTACACATCTTAAATAAGAGGTAAATTACGATCCATCGTTAAGTAAAACGCTCATTCCAAACAGCTGACAGGAACGAAATTAACCGTTCCGGGAACAGTATTTTTTTGTTCTAACCGGTTCGGGAACGTCAATTTATTGGTGGAACTCATAACCGGAAACGTTATAATTCTGTTTCTGTTCGGAACGAACCGATTGGGAAAAAAAATCGGTTCAAAGCCCTGCTTAAAAGTGAAGGATGGTGGGATGCTGTCTGCAGGACCTGGACTCAGTTTATGCAGTATGAGTCCAAAGAAGAGCCAGACGCATCTACACTGATCCCACCAAACCGGGCAAAGCACTGTTTGCCCCTCTGCCATTAGGTAAACACTTCAGAAACATCAAATAAAAAAACTCAATCAAAAAATCAAAGAAACTGTTTCTTTGCAAGTGCTGTAAGTGCTATCGTCCCCTGATGGAGGACAGCGGTCCCACATAGATCTTTTACGCCATTTTCGTTCCTTCTATATAATATGTTAAAGAAAAAACACTGTAACCTTTGTTCATTGTATTTTTTACATATGTACTCCCAGCCATAGTGTCTCAAAGAAGTTTGACAGCAGTAACATGCGGTGACAATGAAGCATCTTTGAGTCTTTAATTGAATAAAGTAAAGATGTAGTAAATGCTGACGAACCTGGGAGCCAGCTGTTCCATGTGGATAAAATTTGGGTAGTCGATTTTAACTTTTTTTCCAACTTACCTCAGTTTCATAATACATAATAGTACCGCAGTGCTCCTGCCACCCTTCCAGTAGGAGCTGCCTTCCTTCTGTAAAGTAACAATTGTTACTATTTTTGTATATAATTGTTTCTTGCCTCTGTAGATAATGTTACGTCTCACAGTAAATCTGTGTTCCTTTTCAGGTTTAAGAATATTTTAAAATTTCTTCAACTTGTATAAAGAACTCAGTCTCAATGACGAACTCGGGTAGCCTAAACGGGTAAACATTTGACCAAATATTCAACCAGCATGCCAGAGATCCCCCACAATGCAACATGACATCGACTTTCTTCCATTCTCTATAGAGATAGGAGATAACTTGCAGTTTTCAATCAGAATTGATACATATTCATGTTATAATCAAGAACCAGCCTAAAATGTATTATCTGGCTCACCAAAAACACAGTCAAAGGCAATCACCTAAATTCCTGGACAAAAATTACATTTAATGGATAGATTTTACAATAATTATTTATGTTAATCATTACCTTATTTGCAAAGGACGCCTTGTATGGGTACCAACTTCAGCCTACAGGAAAGGAAATTAATTATTAATTAGTATGTCTGGTTTTCTGAAGGAAACTACTCATTTGGTTCACCTGGCATTATCTGGAAAAATGTGTTTTGGGGGATAAAATAAACTGAACTGCTTAATATTCGTCCTCTCAAATTATAAAAAAACGAGCGCAATTATTATGATGACAATTTAGCGACTCGTGAGTGCCGACCTCCAAGGCAAAAGGAACGCGCCATAATTCCCTCCCTTCTCAGGCAGTGGCGGATACAGGCGGGGGCGCGCACACCCCCTTCTGGAGACCAAAATTATTTTTTGGGCCCAAAATTTTAAATATCCTTCATAGAATTAAGATTAATAGCCAGTACCTGTCATCTAGAACGCGCTGACGCCGGCGCGGCGGTCGAGACTCCGGATATCCAAGCATGAATTTGGCGAGCATGAATAATGGCAATAACGCCTGACATCACATCCTGTGACGTTTCTTAGCGGAGAGGCACTGCGCTCTACAAGCTAATTCAATAGGAACTGTTGTACACCGCTGCGATCAACAACAATTATTTCGGATTTCGAGAGGACTTCACCATTGAAATTCACGAGAGCTATTGTCGAAGCAACAATGCCCACGTGCATGGCAGTTGGATGTTCCAATACATCGGGTAAAAGTGGAAAAAACGTTAGTTTTTTCACCTTTCAGTTATGAGGCGGAGGGATATTTCAGCTGGTGTCTGTAGGGCGGCAGTGTCACTTAGTTTAGAGCCCAAACAAGCGACTACATTTCAGAAACAAGCCCAAAAAACTGCAACCCGCAACTCATGAAATTTACAAGCGACTTTAGAAAAAAGGGACACCGAGATATTTCATCAGCAAGAAGAACAAACTGAGAAGAATAACACAAAAATAAGGAGACGGCTGCCGCAGTAGACAGATTCAACTCACATCGTCCCTTTTTGTCTCCTTGCCTCAAACTGGTATGGCTGGATTTCGTCAAAAGTCAGGTTGCTATCAAGAAAGTCTTCTATATATTCCAAATCGCTATCAGATGATGATGATGATAAATCCATGGAACTCCCATCGCTGTTGCTAATTAATCCATCACTCTCTGCAGCACCGGTCGTCGCCATCTTGGATAATAGCGCGCAGTGACACACAACAAATAGAGCCTTCTTCTTCTTCTTCTTCTTCTTCTTTTTGTTTTATGGCGGTTGGCAAACAACTTTCAGGTGCATTACCGCCACCTTCTGGACTGGAGTATGAACCAGATGTCTAATCCCTATAATCTCCCTATTAGACCTGTTTTCCTAAGAAACCTAAACACTGATTTAAAAACCACATCTCCAGAAGATTTTTGTAGCAGTTCTCTAATATTTAATTTAACTTTATTCCTATTTAACTCTTCTACTAATTCCTCTCTTTCTAGATTATATTTATTACATTCCATAAAAATATGTATAACTGTTTCCAACTTTCCACAAAAATTACATAACCCCGTACTATGTTTATTTATTATTTTCAAAGTACTATTTAACCCTACATGCCCAAATCTTAATCTAGATATAATATCTTCCTCTTGTTTATTCCTATTTTCTTTTCTACACTCCCCCACTTTTTTTTGAATATTATAATAAAACCTTGCCTTCTTTTCACCCTCCCATTTTTCCTGCCACTTCCTTTTTGTAATATATTTTACTTATACTCCTTATCTCATTTTTACTATACTTACCTTCCAGTTCAACTTCATTTCTCTTACTCGCACTCTTTGCAAATGTATCTGCTAATTCATTTCCAACTATTCCGGTATGAGCCGGAATCCAAATAAATTTAACAGTAGATCCATTTTTTCCCATTTTACATATTGAATTATTTATATCTATCAGAATGTCTTGTCTTGCTTCCGATTCTTGTTCCATAATACTTATTAATGCACTACTTGAATCAGAACAAATTAACACTTTCTTTTCTCTTAATTCTTCACTCCATTTTAACGCCATTGAAATAGCCAGTAACTCTCCTGTGTATACATTCAAACTATCCATTAATCTTTTATTTTCCATAATGTTTAAATCTGGAATTATAAATGCTATCCCTACTCTATCATTTACCATTTTTGATGCATCTGTATATATTTGTAAGTATTCTCCATATACCCTTCTTATGTATCTTTCCACCTCTCCTTCTACCGTTTGTCTTCCTTCTTCCAACAATGTTAAATCAACTTTCATCTCTTTTTGTATCCAAGGCGGATTACATGAAAAATCCACGACCGGGCTAATTAAACTTCAATTCAATTCAATTCAATTCAATTCAATTCAATTCAATTTTATTTATATAGCGCCAAATCATGAAACATGTCATCTCAAGGCACTTTACAAAATCAAGTTCAATCATATTATACAGATTGGGTCAGATTATACAGATTGGTCAAAAATGTCCTATATAAGGAAACCAGTTGATTGCATCAAAGTCCCGACAAGCAGCATTCACTCCTGGGGAACCGTAGAGCCACAGGGAGAGTCGTCTGCATTGTACATGGCTTTGCTGCAATCCCTCATACTGAGCAAGCATGAAGCGACAGTGGGAAGAAAAACCACCCATTAACGGGAAAAAAAAACCTCCGGCAGAACCGGGCTCAGTATGAACGGTCATCTGCCTCGACCGACTGGGGTTACAGAAGACAGAGCAGAGACACAACAAGAGAGACAAAAAAGCACAGAAGCACACATTGATCCAGTAATCTGTTCTACATTAGATGGTAATAGTCGGTGATCTGTCCTCCCTGGATGATTTCACAGTCAACAGAACGTCAGACCAGGTGTACCTACTATGAAGAAAAAGAGAGAGAGCAAAAAGTTAAAAGCTGAAATGACGACAGTCATTTCAATGTAATACAATGCAAAACTGGAGAACCGTAGAATGAAGAACAGTAGAAATCAGTAGAGTGAGAAAATTAGACCCTGATGTCCTCCAGCAGCCTAGGCCTATCACAGCACAACTATAGAGATAGCTCAGGGTAACATGAGCCACTCTAACTATAAGCTTTGTCAAAAAGGAAAGTTTTAAGATTAGTCTTAAAAATAGATAGGGTGTCTGCCTCACGGACCAAAACTGGGAGTTGGTTCCACAGGAGAGGAGCCTGATAACTAAAGGATCTGCCTCCCATTCTACTTTTAGAGACTCTAGGAACCACCAGCAGACCTGCAGTCTGAGAGCGAAGTGCTCTGTTAGGAACATACGGGGTAATCAGAGCTCTGATTTATGATGGAGCTTGGTTATTAAGGGCTTTATACGTTAGAAGAAGAATTTTAAATTCTATTCTTGATTTAACAGGAAGCCAATGAAGGGAAGCTAAAATTGGAGAAATATGATCCCTCTTGTTGATTTTCATCAGGACTCTTGCCGCAGCATTTTGGATCAGCTGAAGACTTCGAACTGCATTTTGTGGACTTCCTGATAGTAAAGAATTACAATAGTCCAGCCTTGAAGTAACAAATGCATGGACTAGTTTTTCAGCATCACCCCTGGACAGAATGTTTCTAATTTTGGCGATATTCCGGAGGTGAAAAAAGGAAACTCTGGAAACCTGTTTAATATGGGATTTAAATGACATGTCTTGGTCGAAAACAACACCAAGGTTTTTTACTTTATTACCAGAGGCCAAGTTAATGCCATCCAGATTAAGTGATTGATTAAGAAGTTTATTTTTTGAGGACTCTGGCCCAAAGATTACAACTTCTGTCTTGTCAGAATTTAAATGCAGGAAATTTAAAGTCATCCAGCTTTTGATGTCATCAAGACATGACTGCAGTCGAAGTAACTGATTGGATTCATCAGGATTTATGGATAAATATAGCTGAGTGTCATCAGCATAACAGTGGAAATTAATCCCATGCTGTCTGATAATTTTGCCAACCGGAAGCATATATATAGTAAAGAGAATTGGTCCAAGGACTGAACCCTGTGGTACTCCACAGGTGACCCTAGAGTTTGAAGAAGATTTATTATTAACATGAACAAACTGGAATCTGTCCGACAGATAAGATTGATAAACATTGATTTAATCCTATTTCCTTTATTTCTTTATTTATTATCCATCCAAAACTATTTACGTTTACATTCTTAACACTTTCTTGGCATGGTTGTAATATATTATTTATAGGATAACTTTTTTTATGCCCTTTTACTTTTGCCCAAAACCCTACTCCTAATTGTTTCCTTCTTAATTCCAATGGCATTTCCCCCATTTCTACCTGTAGTGCTGACACTGGTGTCGTCTTCATTGCCCCACAGCAAATTCTTAACGCTTGATACTGTATTTTATCTATTTCTTTTAATAAGTTACTTGAGGCAGAATTATATACCACACATCCATAATCTATAACCGATCTAATAAGTCCAATATATAATATTTTCAAAGTTTTCCTACCTGCTCCCCATTCTTTGCCTCTTAAACACCTCATGATATTTAATATTTTTTTACTTCTCTCTATTATTTTACTAATATGTATTTTCCATGTAAGCGTTTTATCGAACCATAAACCTAAATATTTGAATTTATCTACCCTTTCTACTTCCTTATCATACATTTTTAATTTTATATTAGCACCTACCTTCCTCTTAGTGAAGTTAACAAATTTAGATTTTGAACTAGAAATTCGAAATCCCCACTCTAGTGCCCAATCTTCTACTTTACCTAACGCTTCTTGCATTTTATAATTTATAAATTTTATGTTTCTTCCCCGTTTCCAAATAAGACCATCATCCGCATATAAAGTCATTCCACACTTACCTTCGATTTTACTAAAAATATCATTAATCATTATTATAAATAACATTGGACTTATAATACTACCTTGAGGAGTGCCATTTTCAGTTAAATATTTTGAACTTACCTCATTTCCTATTTTAACTCTTATACTTCTATCAGTTAAAAAATCTTTAATCCAATTATAAATTTTACCTCTTAACCCTATTTGTCTAATTTTAATCAATAAACCTTCCTTCCATAACATGTCATATGCCTTCTCAATATCCAAGAACACTGCCATTAAAACTTCTTTATTCACCTGTGCTTTTCTGATTTCATGTTCAAGCTGTACCATAGGATCTGTTGTACTTCTTCCTTTCCTGAAGCCATATTGATATGATTTTATTTTTCCTCTCGATTCTAAAAAGTACATTAATCTATTATTCACCATCCTCTCCATTACTTTTCCGACACAAGATGTTAAAGCTATTGGCCTGTAACTTTCAGTTAACTGAGGATCCTTACCTGGTTTACAGATAGGAATAATAATTGATTCTTTCCACTTATCTGGCAAATTTCCTTCTTCCCATATTTTATTATATAATTTTAGTAAAACTAATTTACTCCTTTCACTCAAGTTTTTAAGCATAACATAATTTATTTGGTCCTCCCCTGGTGTTGAATTTTTTGTATTCTTTAATGCTTTATTTAACTCTGTCATTGAAAACTTCATATTTATAGTATCAATATCAACCATTTCCTCATTTATCCTTTCATTATATTTCCTCATCGTTAATTCTCTTCCTTCTTTCTCTTCTTTACTAAGATTTTCATTACTATGCACTTTAGCTAAAACTTTTACTAATAATTCTACCTTATCTTTATCTTCTATAATCATATTTCCATTATTTTTCAGTATTGAAAAATTGTATTCCTTTGACTTTCCTGACATTTTCTTAATTGTATTCCATACTCTATCTAATGCTGTAGTTTTTCCTAATGATTCACAATATTTACTCCAATAAAACTTTTTCGCATTTCTAATCTTCCTCCTGACTTCTGCTTGTTTCCTCTTATAACTAATTAGGTTTTGGAAACTGACATCTTTTTTAAGTATTTTAAAAGCCTTATTCCTTGCTTTAATTGCCATTGTACATTCTATATTCCACCAAGGGACTATTCTTTTCTTTTTAATCCCTTTACCTTTTGGGATTACTTCTTTTGCTACTTCAATAATACTCTTACTAACTTCTAAATTTAATTAGTTTATTGATTTATTTATATCTATATTTAATCAATCTATTTTCACTTATATCTTTATATTTCCTCCAATCAGCATCTTTAAACCTCCATCTTCCTTGACTATTTACCTGTTCTTTTTCCATATCTATCTCAACTTCAGTAAATATAGGATAATGATCACTGCCTATTGTACTATTTTTATTTACTTTCCATTTACAACTATCTGCCATACTTTGCGATACTAGAGTAAGATCAATGGCAGATTCCTTACCACTAATCATATCCAACCGAGTTCCTTCCCCATTATTTAATACTACCAATTCTTTTTCCTCAATTATTCCTTCTAAAATTCCCCCATTATAATCATCTTTCTCACCCCATAAAGTGCTGTGTGCATTAAAATCCCCACACCATATTAGTTTCTCTCCCCTGTGTTTAAGTATATTTTCTATCTTTGCTTTATCTATTTTCTTACAAGGATTATAATAATTTATAATTTTTATACTTCCATTTTTTGTCCACACTTTAATTCCATGAATCTCTAATTCCGTGTCCAATTGTATCTTAATAAATTTTATCTTTTCTTTTATACATATAGCACATCCTCCTCCATTTCCATTTCCTCTGTCTCTTCTTATAATTGAATACCCACTAATACTAAACTGTAACGTTTGTTTTAACCAAGGTTCTTGAATACAAATTACATCTGGTTTCTCCTTTAATCTATTAATAAAACCTTTAAACTCTTGACCATTAGCAATTAGACTTCTAGCATTCCATTGTAATATTAAAATTATATGACTATTTGATTTGCTTCATTTTCACCTGATCCCTCTCCTTGTCTGAGTTCATCCTGAATTCTTTCCCATGATAAATCCGTGACATTAAAGAATCTTACTGCTGCTTTCACTATTATTTTAATTTTTTCAGTTTTAGTTCTCGCTTGTTCTGAACAATTTATAATGTAGGCTAAGAACGGGATCAGTTTTTCTAGCGTGACAGTATTTTGATCTTTATCTATCATCTTCTTCTCTACTTTTGCTCTTTGATTTACCCCTGCACTTTTCACCTCCTTTACTGCTTCTGCATATGACATTCTCTTCTCTGTTTTTAGTTTTTGAATTTCTGCTGCTTCTTTTCTCACCATACACCCTGCATATGCTGCAGTATGATCTCCTCCACAGTTGCAACATCTTATCGGCTTCTCTCCACATTCCCCATAAGAATGTTCTCCTCCACACCTACCACATCTTTGCTTCCCATTACATACTTTTGCTGTGTGTCCATATCTCTGACACTTGTAGCATCTCATCGGTGGAGGAATATAATTCCTAACACTGAAACTCAAATATCCAATCATTATTTTATCTGGTTTTTCTTTTCCTTTAAACTCTAATAGCACAGAAGTGCTATCCACTCTTTCTCCTTTTCTAAAAGCCTGCAGTCGTCTGATATTTGCCACTTCTCCTCCTTTTATGCTTTTCTTTAACTCATCCAAATTTTCTCCTAATGGAATCCCTGATATTACCCCCTTTATTCCTCTCTCTTCTCCCATTATTTTCCTCTCCATTACTTCTCTTTTACAGATCGACTGTATTTTTAACGCTTTGTTCTTTTGTTCAACATTTTTACAGATAATCAACAGGCTTCCATCTCTTAACACTTTAGCTAACTCCACATCTCCAATTACTTTCTTTAAACCAATAGATAGCGTGATTGGACTCACTCCTATCAAATCCTGCCCAGATCTGAATTTCAAAATTACCTTGAACTCCTCCATCATTATTTTCTTTCGTGTCTCGACGCTTTCCTCCTCATCTTCGAGTAGGGTGACCACCTGCTAATAAGCCCAAGGGGGGACAAGGGGTATGTTTCTGAGGGACAAAGTGGGACACTGCTTGGCGCGGCGGTGCCCCTACCTCACGGGCAGACTCACTGATAGTGGTTTACACATTTCTAGCACATACCACCTTACATGGTATATTAATAATGCCCTATTCCCATAAACATGTGTAATTGCTGATGTATACTCATGAATAGGCCAACCAATGTGTATTTCTTTCTAAATAAAGATTCATAATACTTTGAACATTCAATGAACAGATGCACTTCCAATTCCGATTTACTTTAGCTATTTAATTTTATTTATTTTCATTACACTTTAAATATATTATAATTTAAAATTAAAGGATTAACAGGAATTGTAGTTGCTCTACACCACAGGAACTGTACAAAAGTCTTAACTCACGACTCCAGAGGTTCACAGAACGAGAAGGGGGAGGAAGGATGGTGAACTTGGATGTTGGTAAAGGCAGGCGCAGGAAAAAAAAAACTGTTCAGTGTTCTGGGGACACTTTTAGGTCATTGGGGTCACCTTTAGGACTCAAACCTTTTCAAGCCAAAACATGAAGTGGGCAGAATGTTTAGATGTCCACTTATAACATCAGTTTAATCCAAAACATTACAAAATTAACTAGCAATCTAATCACAACGAGCCAACAGCCAGGATGTTTCTGAATCAGATGATTCATCAGCCTACCTTCCATAAGATCGCCGCTGCATGACTGAAGGCTTCTCCTGGAGCTGCAGCACCAGAGCGCTCCGGTGTTGTGCGCAATTCTGTTCCCCCGTGAAAATCTGTTTCCCCCGTGTCGGGAGCGCGCTTTGCAGCCGTTTTCCCGGCGCTTCTAGTTGATTTCTCGGTAAAACAAGTCCTATAATCACGTCGAGGTTGTAACATTCAGTTTAATCGGCAGCTGTTTACTAAATTGTAAAATAAAAATAAATAAACGAGGTCTTTCAGACATCTCCCGAAAACTTTGGGAAATAAA
Organism: Fundulus diaphanus; assembly: GCA_037039145.1. Classification (NCBI taxonomy): domain Eukaryota; kingdom Metazoa; phylum Chordata; class Actinopteri; order Cyprinodontiformes; family Fundulidae; genus Fundulus; species Fundulus diaphanus. The sequence goes on along the minus strand of CM073126.1, from coordinate 61,623,727 downwards.
GAGCAAATGTTTCTAAATTCTCAAAAATTATGTGTGATAGCATACTAGAAATTTCCTTAATCCAGTAAACTGTCATATTTTACATTACATAGGGATGTACTGGGAAGTCTACACTCTTGTGTTTTCAGAAAGTCTTAGGCTGTTTCTCAATTCACGAGAACGCGCTCGCGTTCTCGTGAATTGAGAAACAGCCACAATGTTTGTGTCCTGCTATCAACCATCCCATCCTCCTCTATCAGCAATGTAAAATCATAAATACACACTACGTGCTGGAATAGTGTTTTATGGCTTACTTTTATTTGTCAGGTTAAAGTGACAAAAGTTGGAAAAAGACCGTTTATCTTGCCATTTAAAATAACACAAAACAGCGTAAGAAGACCTCGTTTATTTATTTTTATTTTACAATTTTGTAAACAGCTGCCGATTAAACTGACTGTTACAACCTTGACATGATTATATGAGTTGTTTTACCGAGAAATCAATTAGAAGCGCCTGGAAAACGGCTGCAAAGCGCGCTCCCGACACGGGGGGAAACAGATTTTCACGGGGGAACAGAATTGCGCACAACACCGTCCGTGCCAAGTGACACAAAACAGGTTAAAATGTCCTCGTACGTTATGAGGCCACTTCTTCATGTCATTCTCTCAGTCATGAATACTTTGAAGCTGTGGCCATAGTTACTTCCGCGTTCGAAAATAAGATGGATAGAGCGACCAACTTTTTTTTTGAGAAAGCATTGATTATGCGTGACACGGTCTCAATTTGCGGGACGCATGAATTGGGCTTCAAACGCTGTGCGCGCACGCGCTACGCGGGACAGGTGGTCACCCTATCTTCGAGAGATCTTTTCCCTGTATTTATCCCTTTCTTTCCCTTATCTTTTCCTCCTCCCCCTTTCTTATTTTCTACCACCAACCAACTTGTTTCCATTCCTTCATCCTCTGAGCACCCTCCACTACTACTAGCCATCTTAGTCCACTCACAGTCCAGATTATGCCTTTAAACCGCTCTTCCACTTCTTAGCTTCTCGTGACCGAACCACGCTCCGTCAGAGTTGCTGCTTGTCCAAGATCACTTCCGCGTCCACCTGTCCCAAATAGAGCCTTGGGACTTGCTCAACAGCCGATCCCACAACGTGACGTCACAAAATGGGAGGAGCAGAACTGTTGTTCTACAAACACGGAAGCCTCCACAAAAGCAAATGATAATTACACTTAACTAGAAAAAAGTATCATTTATTGAACAGTATGTAATAATTTTATATTTAAAGTACTTTCAGCAGTTTGAATTCTGATTTTGACCGGACTTTTCCTTTAAGGCCAAACAACAACAATCTCTCTTGAAATTCTGGTCCAATCAAACAGAAGGGTTAGTAGAAACCAACTCGATCACTTTATAGTTTTTTTTTCTTCCCTTTATAGTTTAAATAAAGGCAAATTTATATGATTTTAAATCATATAAATTTGCCTATATCGCATGCATAATATTATTTGCCCAGAAGCATCCCAGAAGGTTGACATTCATAAACCCATTATCATCGTCATCATAAAGTTGAAGGTGTTGTAGAAAAGAACAATATTGTTTGTCAAGTCTTTCTGTTCTATTATAGGCTTATGGCTTAACTTCACCATACATGTTCATTGGTTTAACTTACTTTAAAGTTTTTTTTTCTCTACATAAGATAAGATAAGATAGTCTTTATTGATCTCACAATGGAGAAATTCACTCGTCACATCGGCTCATACAAGAAGGTGCAGAGTAGGGGAGGTGCATTCGGTTATATACAGTGAATCTTCATATATATAATGGATCAAAAAGGATACCAAAAAAATACAAAAAGAAATAGGGATGGGCATATGCTGTCTTATTTACATACATAGTGAGCTATATGTATATAAACATATATACATACTATATATATATATATATATATATATATATATATATATATATATATATATATATATACCAGTAAGACCATCTCCTTGGTCTTACTGGTGTTTAAACACAAATGGTTCTTCTCACACCTCGTAGAAATCAAACAAAATACAAAAACATTATTTTATGCTCATAACAGCTTAAACTGCCTTACAATATAAAAGGAAATGAGGGAGCAGACAAAATGGGATGAAGGATATTATAAATATACATTTTAGAAAAGGAGAAGCTGGGTGTGCTTTGGTGGCGCAGTGGTTAGCGCGCACCACCCATGTACGGAGACCTTAGTCCTTGACGTGGCCAACCCGGGTACGACTCCGTGGTCCTTTGCCGCATTACTCTCCCCCTCTCTCTTACCCCCTTTCCTGTCAGCCCCACTATATGCAAAACGAGCCACTAGGGCCACAAAAACCTAAAAAGAAGAAAAGGAGAAGCTGAAATCAAGAAAGAAATGGCAGAACAGGTGGGACATGGATAAAAGTTGAAGGAAATCTTACAGTGTGAAGAAATCTATTAATGCCAAGGTGTGACCAGAAAGAGAAACAAAGAAGACTGTTTTAACCAGATTAAGATTTTTATCATACAGAGTTAAACAAAACATTGTCTGTATTAGGTAAAAGTCATCTAGATGCATTTTTAGAATGTTCAATTACAGAAAGTGTAGAACATATATTATTGCACTGTAGGAAATATGAGGAAACATAAGGCAATTAGGAAGGAAATATAACCTGAGAGGTTTATTTTGAATAACAGGAGAGGGGATAAAGGCTATATAGAAAACTAATGTGCAATATCTAAAAAAATTAAAAACATATTATAGAATGTAGTTATTTTAAATTTACCATCATTATTATTATTATTAATAATAAATATTCTTCTTATTATTATTATTATATAGTAATCCCATCTATATTATTCACGCTACATACTCCAATATGGTAGGTGGCGGTATGCACCTTGAGGACATGGTTGGAATTTACCATAGAAGAAGAAGAAGAAGAAGAAGAAGAAGAAAGCATGGCGATACCCCAATTTCTTTCTACTGCGGAGTTGATAAAACAAGGGGCAGAAGCCCGCTTGTATCGGGCAGACTTTTTAGGAAAGCCAACAATAATCAAAGAAAGATTTCATAAATGCTACCGACATCCAGAGCTACAGGACAAGTTGAACTATCGCAGAACAGTTCATGAAGTTCGCTCCATCCTTCGCTGCCGGAGAGCAGGTAGGTCTTCTGTTTCGGCTCTTCTACCATGTGACAGCAGCGCGACCAGGTAGTAGCTCTTGCTGCGAACTTTATCAACAGGTGCTGTGCGGTAGAAAAACAACAAAGCTGATAGGAAGCATGACTGGTTGCTAACTTTTTCAAAACAGTCATTAGGCCCTTTTCCATTGCTACTCAAAAGCCCGGGGGTTTGCAAATCACGGCTAGCGTTTCCAGATACATTTACCCGACTAATTTCACTTTCACCGCGCTTATGAACAGGGGCGGACTGGGGCAAAAAAGTGTCCCGGGAATTTAGTACCTGACTCATAGACGTCATATAAGAGTAGACCCCGCATTGACTGTCGCGGCGCAGGAATTGCAGCCGCCATCTTGGGGCGGGCGACCTGCTACCCTATCCTGCTGATTCAAGCTGAACAGAATGAGAACAGAATGATGCCTCAGCACTGTGCGGCGTATTTTTGTTTGAATCGACGGACTATTGACGTATACACACACACACACACACACACACACACACACACACACATATATATATATATATATATATATATATATATATAGTGATGCACGATATTAAAAATTTCAACCGATACCGATAACCGATAATTTCCTGCTTCTCAGGGCCGATACCGATATGTTAAAATTTAATTAAATTTTCTTATTAACACAACATTAACATAATATATTGATATAATCTACTTTGTGCAGTATAGATAACTGATGAATTAGCTGATTTGACCTATCTATAACAAAAAAACAACTTTGTGACACTGCAAATATTTATTTCTTTTCATTTCACCAAAAAAATAAGGTAATCTGCTATAAAACATGTAGCAAGACACAGATATGCATCAAACATGCATCTTAATTTAACAAAAAAAAAGTGCATCTCTTATGGAGGTATGTAATAAAGTAAAGTGCATTCTGAAAACCATTAATGCTTGACTGCATTAAAACAAAACTCAGTCATTTAGATTAAAAAAATGCTTACAACTTCAACATAAAAGTTAAATGATTTCGTCTTCTCAACATGTCCTTTGCTAACCACTCCCCAATCTTGTCACTGTTTCATGTCATCACATGTGGTCATATGCCATCATAAAACATATAGCAAAAGTTCTAACAACAATAAGCATAAAATGTGCCTCTTAATTTTAACAAAACGTACATCCCTTAGGGACGTAAATATTTAAGTCTGTTTCAAAAATAAAATGCTTAAATTCTTCAAAACTTCAACTTCAAAGATTTTCCTCTTCTCAACATTTCCTATCCTAACCTCCCCCCAAACTTGTCACTGTCACATTATCTGCATTATATTTTCTATATTCTGGGGGAGGGCACCAGTGGGAGATTTTTCTTAACAAAGAGAAGCATCTCTGCTTTCTCACATCCAAGTCGGTTTCGTTTTTCATCAATAACATTTGCAGCAGCAGAAAATAAACGTTCACTGTCCACACTTGTACAAGGAGAGGACAGATACTTCCGTGCGAGGAGGGCAAGTTGTGGGAACCGGATTTTGTTGCTTCTCCAGTAGTCCAAGGGGCTCTCGGATCGAGGAATTGTGGGCCCCGAGAGATAGGCTTGAATCTAAGGTAATAGAAGAATAACAAAGAACAAAAACAAAATTATATTTAATGTTATACATAGCATATTTAACATAATATAACATTTTTTTATCAGATAGCCCAAAGTTTTATATAAACAACAAATCAATTACCTGCTGATCAGCTTGGCTGTGGTTCAACTCGTTTGTGGCATTTTCGTGAAGGATTTCTTCATACATTTTCTGCAGGGAAGCATTGTTGTTGTTGTCATCTGTCCTGGTTCTCTTCTCATGTGGCTCTTCCTCTGGCTCATTTTCTGTCTGTGATCTCACTTTGGCCGTTAAGACTTCCATTGCTTCCTTTTTTGTTGCTTGGTCAAAAAAGCAGTCTTTATATCTGGGGTCCAACACTGTGGCCAGAAAGCACACGGACTCTGTTGAGATGTGACTGAAACGCTGCTCAACAGCTTGCAGTAGCGTACTCTTTGAAGTTTTGATTCCATGATCTGTCGCAACAGTCTTGTTTAACAGACGTTTCAGGGCCTCAATGGAGGGGATCACATCAGCTGCGGTGGCTGTGGCTGAGCTCATGTTTTTTGTCAGCTGCTCACACGGGTCAAGAAGTGTTAGCATGTTTTCGATTAAAGCCCACTGATTTGGGCTCAGAAATGCAGGCAAGTCTAAATCGACGGCATATGCTGCCAGGGCTCGTTTCTGCTGCAACAAGCTGGTCAGCATGTAGAAGGTTGAATTCCAACGAGTAGCCACGTCTTGTTGAAGCCTTGCCTCTTTCATGCCAAGTTGTTTCTGTAAGTTTCGTAGGCGGGAGGTGGCGACGTTGGAGTGTTTAAAGTGTCCGACTATCTTCCTGCTTATCGCGACACAGTCTGTGATGCTTCTTTGGCTCAGTACAGCCTCGTTAAAAGACTGCAGAATGGTAACATCGGACTTTCTTCCTTTAGTTAGCGCAGTGGTTCTCAAACTTTTTCTGTCATTCCCCACTTTGGACAAGGGAGAATTTTCAAGCCCCACCTGTCCCCATCGCCCCAACACAATGCTAATGAAATATGCAACAATCTTAAAATGTTCCAATTTTATTGAAGTAACAAGTAGTATCTAAATACAAACTATCTACATCAAATAACAGCAAGCTCACAAATAAAGAAAATAAAAATGCAGCTGTGTCAAAATTTGTATCAAGCTCAAAGATAGAAAAAATTAAAGTGCCACTCTGCAATATGTTAATAAAAGAAAAGAAGTAAAATCCATCTGGCAAGACAGGTCTATTTATCCCTGCATTAGTGGCTGCAATGAGCCTGTTTTGCATTGCACAGTTTCTCAAAACGGGGTTGCAGGCTTGATACTGCCACTCTCAAGTCATGCTCAATGTTCAGCTGAGATCTGCATTTTGTTTTCAGTGAAGCAACAGCCTGCCCATTGGCGCGAAACAGATGTATACAGATACAGATATGTGAGCGCGACAGTGTTGCCAACTCCTTAGTAAGGAAAGTAGCTATTGGCTGTGCTAAAAGTCTCTAGAAGTCGCTGAATGACATCATCGCCTAATTTGCATAATCTGCAACACGATGTGATGTGTAAATTATTGGCGCTGTGGGAGAAATAACGTTGTTAGAGAGAGACAAAAAGTGAGTAAAAACACTCAGAATATATAGAGCTACTTTTTGCTGTCCATTGTCTTCCGCTTATCCGGGGTCGGGTCGCGGGGGTAGCAGCTTCAGTAGGGAGGCCCAGACGTCCCTCTCCCCAGCCACTTGGGCCAGCTCCTCAGGAGGAACCCCAAGGCGTTCCCAGGCCAGCCGGGAGACATAGTCCCTCCAGCATGTCCTGGGTCTTCCTCTGGGCCTCCTCCCAGTGGGACGTGCCCGGAACACCTCTCCAGGGAGGCGTCCAGGAGGCATCCTGACCAGATGCCCGAGCCACCTCAACTGGCTCCTCTGGACGTGGAGGAGCAGCGGCTCTACTCTGAGTCCTCCCCGGATGACTGAGCTCCTCACCCTATCTCTAAGGGAGAGCCCAGACACACTACGGAGAAAACTCATTTCAGCCGCTTGTATCCGGGATCTCGTTCTTTCAGTCACGACCCAAAGCTCGTGACCATAGATGAGGGTAGGAACGTAGATCGACTGGTAAATCGAGAGCGTCGCCTTTTGGCTCAGCTCTCTCTTCACCACAACGGATCGGTACAGCGCCCGCTTCACAGCAGACGCCGCACCAATCCGCCTGTCGATCTCCCGCTCCATCTTCCCCTCATTCGTGAACAAGACCCCAAGATACTTGAACTCCTCCACTAGGGGCAGGACATCCTCCCCAACCCGGAGAAGGCACTCTACCCTTTTCCGGTTCAAGACCATGGTCTCGGATTTGGAGGCACTGATTTTCATCCCGGCCGCTTCGCACTCGGCTGCGAACCGCTCCAGTGAGAGCTGTAGATCACGCCCTGATGAAGCCAATAGGACCACGTCATCCGCGAATAGCAGAGACGCAATCCTAAGGCACCAAAACGGATCCCCTCAACACCTTGGCTGCGCCTAGAAATTCTGTCCATAAAAGTTATGAACAGAATCGGTGACAAAGGGCAACCTTGGCGGAGTCCAACTCTCACCGGAAACGAGTCCGACTTACTGCCGGCAATGCGGACCAGACTCTGACACCGGTCGTACAGAGACCTGACAGCCCTTATTAAAGGGTCCGGTACTCCATACTCCCGGAGTACCCCCCACAGGATCCCTCGGGGGACACGGTCGAATGCCTTCTCCAGATCCACAAAACACATGTAGACTGGTTGGGCAAACTCCCATGCCCCCTCCAGAATCCTGCTGAGGGTGTAGAGCTGGTCCAGTGTTCCACGGCCAGGACGAGGCCGAGACATTTGCTGTCCATTAATGTTTATTATTAGTATTATTATTATTATTACTATTATTATAATTATTTTTTTTTTTTTTTTTTATTAATGTTTAATTTATTTCAATACTAACCCTCCTCCTTTACCCGGGTTTGAGACCGGCAAAATGAACCATAAAGAGACACTATGGCGGAGTTACAATTTTTTTAAATTTTTTTTTAACATTTTCTTTTTTCCCTTGTGGTCCACCAAGGAGCCTACAAATCATGGTAAAACATGAACATGTGGCTGTGTGAATCAAACGCCGTTATTTATTTAAGATAAAATATTTCAAATTCTGTTATTTATGATCAACCTGCGCCGTCAATCCCGGCGCATGTGCGCTTTATTTGCAGTCTGGACGCTGAGGGTAAACATGCTGTGGCTCTGACTGCAGCGCTGAGAGGGACTCCTGCGGTAGCGGGAGAACGGGGTTGGGACGGGGGAGGTGCCCCACGGCAGCAGCTGCCGCTGGAGGACAAGAGTATGAACGATACATGCTTTCACGTAAGAGTCTCCAAAATTCGCTAGATTTGTCGCTAGTCGCTTTTTTGAAAAAGAGTCGCTGGAGGGGTCTGAAATATAGCGACAAAGTCGCTGAGTTGGCAACACTGGGGCGCGAAAGGTTATCCCGTTACAAATAATATGCCGACGTCATGTCAATCATTATTTTGGCACTTCAGTTCCAGGTGAAATTTTTCTCATATCTAATGTTCTTTTAATTAGACTGCATGTAGGCTAGTAATGATTACTTTGTGGGTTTGATTGGTCTAATAAGCGGCAACAGACAGCTATAAGGACAGTTTGCTCTCACACGTTCTACATTTATAGTCACACAACACACACACACACACGCCGGAACTTGGCGCGCCCCACCTGTCACGTCTCAATTCCCCACCAGTGGGTCGCGCCACACACTTTGAGAACCGCGGAGTTAGCGCATTGGTTTCACTGCTTGTGCTAGCTACTGCAGCCGCTGCCTCATACTCTTTTAATACCTCTTCGCCGCGGTGCCGACTTTTCAGGTGAGATATAAGATTACTTGTGTTAAAGCTTGACGACCCTTTTCCTCCTCTCGGAATCCGCAATGAATAGGCGTTGCATATAGCGAAAGCATTGTCATTTTCTGCCACTGTGAAGAACGACCATACTGGTGAAGGCATGTTTGTCTTCTTCCCCACTCACTGGCCTCATGCATTGGATGTGACGTACCACTGCGCGTCATGGCTTGTCTCGTCAAAATAAAAGTCGTTACTCTTGAACGCAGTTTCCGCGTTTTTATTAAATTATCGGCTATTTTTATCGGGAAAATATGGCTATCGGGCCGATAGAAAATAAGCCCAAATCGGCCCGATAGTTTAGGTGACCGATATATATCGTGCATCTCTAATATTATATACTCGGTGCGATTTGATGGGGGGGATATAACCCCCCCCCCCCCCCCCCTCTGTTTGTGATGTCCCCCCCTCTGGTCATTCATGTTTTATTCAATTCAAGTTTTATCCCTGGGGGGGATGAAAGACCCCTCTGATCTGAATAAGTAATATTATTGGGGTTTAAAGTTCTCCGTCGCTGCGACGGATTTCCTTCATTTAGAAAATGAGCACAAAATGTTCCATGTAGACTTTTTATTCAAGATTTTAAACAGAAGCTGCGCTCAAACAATGAAACCTGGCAGAGCCGGGACATTAGCCAATCAGAAAGAGAGTAGGACGGGTCTTTGCAAAGCGGAGATCTGCCAGTCTGAGGTTTATCGGTGTTTATCATTTTAACTTTTGGAAGAACATCTCAAACTGACCACAGGTGGTATGAATGAAAGTAGTGGTAGTCAAAGGTTTTCTTTAGATTTTCTGTAACAAAGAAGGCAGAGCTGCAGTCAGAGCGGCTGTCAGTCAATAGACCAGTTCACGCGTGACGTCAGCGCTACATCCGGGTCACGGTGGTTGGCAAAAACAGGACTGTTCTCGTAGGGCTGAACGATTAATTGCATTTGCAATAATATCGCGATAGGATAAGACGCGATTTTCTAACCGCAATGGACGCGATTTGACGGGTCACGTGATCGGGGATGACTCGCTAGCAAAGTAACACGGAGGGAAAGTCGATATCGTCTGCGACTTACCTGCCGAACAATGGCCTCAGACTGGACAAAAACCGACACAACTGAAGGTATGTTAGCAAAGAGGAGCGTCACGTCACTTGTGTGGAATTATTTTGGGTTTAAAAAAGAAGACGCTGCGCAAAGTTAGGTGTTGTGCCGGTGTTCTGTCAGGTCAGCATACCGCGTCAGACCAGCATACCCATAGTCTTACGCATGCGCGAACTGGCTCTTAACCGGCTAAAAATTACCACCCAGCTGCCGGCAGCGGATGATCGCTGGTAACTGTATTGCTGGGACTATTTTTGCAAGCTAACCGTGGCTTTAGCCGAGCACCGCTACGGTTCTCCCGGTTCCAACAGCTCGTTATCGGAGCTGTGCCGCATAATTAATTACTTAGTTTTGGGGGTTTTTTTTGAGTGGTATTGCAATCTGAGTGCTTCTCCAAGTTTTCGCAACTTTGTGCAGTTATACGCATGCGCAACCATGTTTGCGCATGCTTAACACTATGGGTATGCTGGTCTGACGCGGTATGCTGACCTGACGGAACACCGGACATGCCTCGCTATTGTTGCTACCTCACAAGGTAACACGACGAACCTTTATCAACACTTGAAAAAACAAGGCCGTATGGTGGAAGATGCACAGAATTAACTTTCCACAACTGTGCAATATGGCCCGCAAGTATCTTTGTGTCCCTGCCACAAGTGCTCCTTCAGAGCGTCTTTTCAGTGCTGGAGGGAATATAGTGACTCGCTCCTCTTTGAAACCAGCAAAAGTTGACATGCTGATTTTCCTGGCAAAAAATCTGTGAGCTTCTAAAAAGATACAGAGACAAATCTTTGTGGCTGACAGTGCCGTACGTTTTTTGCACATTACAATGGTTGTTTGCTGCCCTTACTGAGTGAATATATAATTTATATGATTGTTAAAAAAAATTCTTAGGATTTAAAAAGGTCATACACTCATTTATTTTCTGTTTATTTGAGAGTTTGATTTACCTATAAAAATGTCAACAAGAAGACATTCGTTCGCTATACTATCCTGCACTTTAGTATGTTTGATGCCACTGACTGGAGATCAGTCATTAATTTCGTATCTTATTTTATTTATTTATTTAAAGACTGTCCTGTTAAAATCTGACAGTGTTTAAGGAGTGGAGCCCATATATTTATATATCATGTTTCATGAAACATGAAAAGATGTTAACAAGGTAAAGCCACAGATTTGTTTCGTTTATTGTTGTAATCTGTGCTTTAAATAAATCTGATTTATTATGAAACAGATTTGTTTGTATATGTTTAAAAAGACATGAGAAATTAAACTGGGAGGAAAAAAATCGCATTAAATCGCAATATTAAGATAAAAAATCGCAATTAGATTATTTTCCAAAATCGTTCAGCCCTATGTTCTCGTCTACTACTATGACAAAACGGGTGATTTAGAGCGTACTTTTAGTTCGTTTATTTTTGGAATCTAAACAATGTCTATGACTTGTTGTGCTCCCGGTTGCACACAGAGGCACTCCCAATGGACTGGGGGAGCCATCATACTGCGACAGAATTTGCAGTCTACACTTCATCTCCGGTAAATACAACTTAATTCTGCTCTAGTCATCGTTCTACTTAAATAGTGGCGGAGGGGAGGTGGCGATCGCTACACGGGGCCGGGAGAAGCGGAGTCGATGCGCAGCAGCAGCACGCGGCATCATTTTAGTTTTCTTCGTGCAATCAGTGTACAATAATGTGCTCCAGACAGCTGCTGCATTACACGCCTGTTCACGCGCGCTAGTACGTCTGTGTTTACGCTGCAACGTCGCCGACACCCCCACCCATTTTAATAAGACAAAAGCACCAAAATAATCCGTAGTGAACAATGTTTTTTTAACCTACCGGTGGCGGGTCTTCCTCTCTGCTGATGCGCGGTCTGTGTCCGACTCCGCTTTATGTTACACAAACATGTCTGAACATCCATCCATTTTCTGACCCGCTTAATGTCCCGATATAAAATATTTGTAGCCGTCCAGTGGTTTCATGCTTTCGTGCTCTCTCGTCTGTACTGGCCTGCGTGTTTATAAGGCAGCTGTATATGTCGGGTTACGGAACCTTTGGCCAGCATTTCACAGACTCGCTCCGTCCCTTCAGGCTTTTGCTGTGTGGATCTGGCAACCTGATACCATCAACCATCAACTTAGTCTTAAAACGATCTTGTGATACGTTATCTAAAGAAGAAAAATACGCGACGAGAACTCGTCAGTTTCTCTGTTCTCTGAAAGAGCACCTGCTAACTAACCATTATTATTCATTAATAAAACTTTTGAAATGCCCCCCCCCCTCTTTTTTTTTTTTTTGCAAATCGCACACTGTATGTGTGTGTATGTATATGTATGTATATATATATATATATATATATATATATATATATATATATATATATATATATATATATATATATATATATTAGTGAGCAGACCCCTGCTAAAACCTTTTATGACTATGTGGTAGCCTCAGCCCTCCTCTACGCTGTCGTCTGCTGGGCCCCTGGCTGCGCAGAGACCACAATAATTTATTAGTATGGTGTAGGGCAGGGGTCGGGAACATATGTATGTAGCCACATCTGGCCAGATGTGGCTCTTTTGATGATTTCATCTGGCTCGCAGATAAAACAAAATATCACTGCTATTGTTTTCATCCGGGTTTTTCGAGCATGCGCGCCGGACTGGAAGGCAGAAGGCGGGCGCAAACACATAGCGGGTGCAAACAAAGGAATCTGACAAGTTCTCAACGTATTTTTCTTCTTTAGATAACGTATCACAAGATCGTTTTAAGAGTAAGGTGATGGTTGATATCGGTACCCGCGACGCCATGAGGGATTAAGCGGGTCAGAAAATGGATGGATGGATGGATGTTCACACATGTTTGTGTAACAGCAGAAAGCGGAGACAGTCGGACACAGACCGCGCCTCAGCAGAGAGGAAGACCCGCTCGGTAGGTTAAAAATTTTCACAAAGGATTATTTTGGTGTTTTTGTCTTATTAAAATGGGTGGGGGTGTCGGCGACGTTGCAGCGTAAAACTTCACTTTCATGTTCACTTTCATGTTCCAATCTTTCACCAGTCCTGCTGTGTGTATTGGTGCATTGTCATCCTGATACACGGCACCTCCTTCAGGATACAATGTTTGAACCATTGGATGCACATGGTCCTCCAGAATGGTTCGGTAGTCCTTGGCAGTGACGCGCCCATCTAGCACAAGTATGGGGCCAAGGGAATGCCATGATATGGCAGCCCAAACCATCACTGATCCACCCCCATGCTTCACTCTGGGCATGCAACAGTCTGGGTGGTACGCTTCTTTGGGGCTTCTCCACACCGTAACTCTCCCGGATGTTGAGAAAACAGTAAAGGTGGACTCATCAGAGAACAATACATGTTTCAAATTGTCCACAGCCCAAGATTTGTGCTCCTTGCACCATTGAAACCGACGTTTGGCATTGGCACGAGTGACCAAAGGTTTGGCTATAGCAGCCCGGCCGTGGATATTGACCCTGTGGAGCTCCCGACGGACAGTTTTGGTGGAAACAGGAGAGTTGAGGTGCGCATTTAATTCTGCCGTGATTTGGGGAGCCGTGGTTTTATGTTTTTTGGATACAATCCGGGTTAGCACCCGAACATCCCTTTCAGACAGCTTCCTCTTGCGTCCACAGTTAATCCTGTTGGATGTGGTTTGTCCTTTTTGGTGGTATGCTGACATTACCCTGGATACCGTGGCTCTTGATACATCACAAAGACTTGCTGTCTTGGTCACAGATGCGCCAGCAAGACGTGCACCAACAATTTGTCCTCTTTTGAACTCTGGTATGTCACCCATAATGTTGTGTGCATTGCAATATTTTGAGCAAAACTGTGCTCTTACCCTGCTGATTGGACCTTGACACACTGCTCTTATTGGTTCAATGTGCAATTAATGAAGATTGGCCACCAGGCTGGTCCAATTTAGCCATGAAACCTCCCACACTAAAACGAGAGGGGTTTCCGTTTCATTGTCCAACCCCTGTATATGTACATATATATATATATATATACATACATACAGGGGTTGGACAATGAAACTGAAACCCTAGCAGGTGCTCTTTCGGGTAGCTAGCTAGATCCAGTAGGTTAGACTATTGTTTTTAAACTTGCGCCGTCTACTGTCGGGACTCAGGTGTGGGTATTAGTTTACTTTAACCGCTTTGAGCAGAAAACGTAATAATACTCTTTAAAAACAAACAAAAAATTAAATTTACAAATGTGAAGGACACAAGACATGTATTAATATAAATTTTTAAAAATCCATCATATTCAGGGGTTAAAGCAAAAATAATCAATTTGACTGAAATTTTTTCTAGTCAGCCCATATGTTCCCGGGGCCGTGGACGTCATGCCACCTTAGGAACCTCATTTGGTTTTTGTGCAAAGTCCACTTTAACCAAATCTGGTAGTTCCATTGACAATTCCTGTATCTCTCCACCTCCAGCTTCAGAGCCTTGGTGCCATCCTGGACAGCCCTCTCCATAATCTCCTTCACTTTCCACATCCATAACATCACCTGGTTAACTTTCATATTTGCAGCATCAAGCAAGTTCTTCCTTCACACTTTTGCCAAACTGGTCCACAGTCCACTCACCTTTCCACTTTACAATTTCAAAACCCTCCATAAACTGCAGCTACTTCAAAAGACAGCAGCTTGCATCATTACATCATCTACTTCACACCTGTACATTAACTCCACTGTCACATTCAATATAAATCAATCCTATGAACATACAAGGCCAACAACAGCCATGGACAAAGAGGGACACATAACCAACACTATCATGAGATCATACATTTTAATTTGACACAGATCGCATATTACAATAATATAATAGAACCCGCGGCTCTAGAGCCACATGCGGCTCTTTAGCGCCCCCCTTGTGGCTCCCTGGAGCTTTTTTAAAAATGTGTGAAAATGGAAAAAGATGAGAGGGAAAATATATTTTCCATTTTAGTGTGGTTTCTGTAGCAGGGAATCCCCGAGACAAACATTATCAATGTTTTCCAATGATGAAAAATGTGTAGAATACATATTACGTTTCAAAATATCTGTCAATGGAGATTCGCGTCATAAGCTGCAGCACACGTTTCTTGCAGCTCGGTGTAGCGCCAGGCGGGTCGCAGTTGTAAACAAACTGGTGGGTGTGTGATGAGCCATGGATCCCAAGGGAAATAGAGAAAGATAGCTGAGGAGAACAGAGTTCTTGGACCGAATCATTTGCTTTCATTGGCGATATGATAGTAAATTGGGCAAAAGACGGCTATTTCTGCCCTGCGATGGACTGGTGAGTGTTCCCTCTAAACTGCGCGCGTGCGCCAGCGCGCACAGCAAATCTATGCTGCGCAGAAAATAAAATCCAAGCTGAACTGTAAACAAAATAATAATAGACTAAGTTGTTTATACTATTTTGCAACTCTCTTGAGTCTTGACATGGTGTTCCGCGGCCCGCTCTGTGAGCGCAGGTGCTGATCGAAGCGCACCGGTGATTGGTGGGTGGGACAGACACCTTTATAGTTGGGCAGGTTGTGGATGTTCG